>CM031238.1:1246637-1312169 GCA_018340775.1 Taxus wallichiana var. yunnanensis
ATGATAGATGAATAGATGTGATTTATTTGATTTGTCATGGATAAATGGTTGATTAAATTAACATGTTTAAGATGTCAATTCAATTAAATGATATAGATAGATGGATTCACATGTGTTTTTAATACATGCTTTTTGATGACATTATATGAGATGAATAAGATGAGCATAGATAGATGATAGACTTGATTGAGTAAATTAACATGTTAAATGTCAATTTAACTAGATGAACAACAAATAAACATGGGAAATGTCTTTTGAAAGAAAGTGATGTAATGATATTATCCTTTAAAAATAAAAAGCACTACACCTAGATAGGAAAAAGAATGATAAGTTAGGCCCCTAACCGACCATAAATAGAGACCTTGATGGTAAATCGAAAGACGATGCACACAAGGCCATAGACACGGATAAAATAAACCTGACACTAGTTAGTCACAAACTAGATCTAGGAGGTAGATAAGGACGAGAGATAAGTATACATCTCATTAGAACACATGAAGGATTAAATACGTGCCCATATGGGGAAAAAATGATCTTCATATGATTGAAAGGGTCTCATATCACAGCTTCATGATTTTTTTCCTTTGATAGAAAAAGCAAACTGATTGATGCGAGAAGTTTGCTAGATATAGAAAGACTGATTGATACGGGAAGTCTTTAAAATATGCTAAAAAGTGAACAAACTGGCCAATAGAGGAAGTTTGTTCCTGCAAAGGCTAAAATTCCATAAAACAAACAACTGTCCTTTAGGGGAGCAGTCTGTATTTTGATTTTGATGGTAGCCATCCTTCGAGGAATGGTCTACATTTTTTATTTTATTTGATAAGACATGGATAGCTGTCCTTCGAGGGATCAGTTTATCTTTTGGGACTAGGATAGCATCTCTTTTCTATTTTTTTAGCTTTGGAAGAAGCTGAGTTTAGACCAGATAGATCAAATAGAGGGGAAGAAAACGTGTATAAGCACGTACTCATGCCCCCAAGTGGTTTTGATCAAGATGAACACCTAGGGTGGATGAAGTAGTGATTAAGGTATTCCTACCATGAGAAGGAACAAATCCGTAAGGAAAATTCCATGAGTAGAGCCGCGGTACTCATATTTAAGGTATAAAAGACATAACACGGAGAACCACATAGTTCTGAATCACTACAAAATGCATGACTGGTTGCAGATGGATGAAAGATCTATTTTGTGACTAAGATCATGTAAGATAGATTTTAACAATAGAAGGGCCTTAGATGCAAAGCATTAAGAGGCTCCATTTCAGGTATACCATCCATGGAAGATAGGTGATAAGCCTTGGACCCGTACTTATGAGTGACAACATACGGTCCCATCCAGTTAGGAGCAAACTTACCACATTGACTCCATTCCAGAGTAGTGACATTTTAGTTTTCTTTAAGAACAATATCACCAACTTGGAAGTCATGCTGTTGTAAATGCTTGTTATAAGCACGCTTAACATGCTCAAGATAGACTTGATGATGTTCAAGAGCATCAAGGCAACGTTCATCTAACAACCTCAAGCCGTGCTAGATGGTTTTGACGATAGTCATCATTAGAGATGAGACTTTCTGAGAGAGAGACACGAAGAGAGGGAATATGGACTTCCAAAGGAAGGATAGCCTCGTAACCATAGATGAGAGAGAAAGGGAGTAGCACCAAGAGTACGAATGCTAGTCCGATAAGCCCAGAGAGAAAAATGTATGTGTAAGTGCCAATCCCTACCAACTCGACTAGTTACCTTTGCGAGGATATTACGTAAAGTTTTATTAGAAGCCTCAACTTGGCTGTTAGATTATGGATAGTATGGAGAAGAAAAGTTGAGTTTAATATTGAAGGTGTCGCAAAGTTTCTACAAATATTTGTTTTTGAAAGACTTGTCGTTGTCTGTAATGAGTTTATGAGGAACACCAAAGCAACAAATGATGTGTTGATAGACAAAATCAACAATAGGTTTAGCTTTGGTCGATGAAAGAGGAATATCCTCCACCCATTTAGTGAAGTATTCTGTGGCAGTAATGATAGAGTGATGTCACTGCGAAGAGCATGGATTGATGAGGCCAATGAGATCAAGACCCCATTGTGAAAAAGGCCATAAATCCAATGCGGGTTACAAGGCTTGGCTAGGGATATGTGTGAGATTAGCGTGTTGTTGAAACTTGACACATTTCTTGACATATTCACAGCAATCTCGATTAAGATAAGGCCAATAATAACCTAAACATAAGATGTGCTTAGCCATGACCAAACCACCAAAGTGTCCACCACAGATACCATTGTGGACCTCCTAAATGGCTTTAGATGATTCAGGGGTTTTGAGGCACCAAAGCAAAATACCATCAAAGCCACGTTTGTAAAGGATTCCACCCAGAATAGTATAGCGGTTTGCACATTGGATAAAAGATCTTCTATCATTAGAAGTCAGATCTGGAGGAAGCACTGAACAGAAAGATAATAAAAAATGTGCTGATACCACTCATCTTGAGTGTTAGTTGTGACAATGTTGATTGAAGTCAACTACCTGAGATGAGATGGTTGGTCTAAACACTAAACAACCACATAAAGTCATGAGTCTTCAATGAATGGAGGAATAAGTGAGGCTAAAGAAGCCATTGTATCTGTAAATCGGTTTACAGTGTGAGGAATAGCTTGGATAGTAAATTTATTGAAAGATTGAATATGAAAGAGAATGATATCATGATATTTTTGAAGGATATCATTTTTACACTGATAGACTCCAATGACTTGATTAACGATGAGCTCAAATTCACCTAAGATGTTGATATGGCGAGCACCAAGATTAATGGCATTTTGAAGACCTAAAATGAGGGCTTCATATTCAGCCATATTATTGGTACATTCAAAGTTAAGCTTGTGTGTGACAGGGATAGGTGCACCCCAAGGAGGAATCATGACGAAACCTGCGCCTCCCCCTTGCTGACACTTGGACCCATCAAAGAAGAGTTTTACTTTAAATGGAGACAGATTGAAATCAATTTGTTGGATGTACTCATCTGGGAATTGAGAAAGGGGGACTTGAGTGTCCGAAGAGGAGCATCAGCTAATTGATCCGCAATGACCTGACCCTTGATAGATTTCTATGAGATGAACTCGAGGTCAAACTCTGTCATGAGCATGAGCCAACGAGTGATACGATCATTGTGATAAGGTTTCGCATGCATTGTCTTGAGTGGATTGACACTTGTAACAATGTAAGTTTTATGATTAAGGAGGTAATGACGAAGTTTTGAAGTTGTGAAGAAGAGAGCACAACACAGTTTTCAGCTTTGGAATAACGCGTTTCATACTCATGAAGAGTGCGACTGATATAATAGATAGCTTGTTCCTTACCATTAGAATCTCGATGCAAGATCATGGCTCCCAGAGCATGGTCAGTCACAGAAATATAAAGATAGAATGGCTCCCCCTCACGTGGAGGTATAAGCATAGGTGGAGAAAGAAGATAAGCTTTGAGATCATCAAAGGATTTTTGGCAACACTCATCCCATTCAAAATGAATGTTTTTATAGAGGAGATGATGAAAAGGTTGACAATGGTCTAAAAGCTATGAGATAAAATGACACACTGATTAAAGGCATCCTTGAAGACCATGGAGTTACTTTAAGTTGGAAGGGGGAGGAATCTCAAGGATAGCCTTTATATTTACGAGATCGACTTCAATGCCCTTAATAGAAATTATAAAGCCTAAGAGTTTACTAGTGAGAACTACAAACACACATTTAGATGGATTTAGGCAAAGACAAAAACAAATGAGTCTCTTAAAGAGAGGCACAAGAATGATAAGATGATCCTGATGGTGTTTAGACTTACCAAGGAGATTGTTGATGTAATCTTCTACAGTTTTGTGTAAGATGTCATGGAAGATGTAGGTCATTGCTGTTGATAAGTTGCTCCTATGTTCTTAAGACCGAAGGGCATGACGCGATAACAAAAATTCCCCCAAGGAGTTATGAAGGAAGTCTTATGTTGGTCCTCTGGTGTGATGAGAATTTTATTATACCTAGAGAAACCATCCATCAGAGAGAGCATCTCGTGAACTATAGTTAAATCCACGAGTTGATTGATATTAGGTAGAGGGAAATCGTCTTTCGAACAAGTGAGATTAAAATCCCGAAAGTCGGTGCAAATTCAAATTTTCCTAGTATCTTTGGTTACTGGTACTACATTTCAAATTCATTGTGGATAGTCAATGAGTTGGATGAAGTTGGTGGAAAGCAAATGCTGCAACTCTTATTTGACAAAGAGAGCTACATGAGGATGTATCTTACACAGTTTTTGTTTAACTGGTTTGATTTCTGGAAGAGTAACGATATTGTGGACCATGCTATTAGGATCGAGGCCTGACATATCTTCATATGACCAAGAAAATGTTTAGCGATGGTGAGAAAAAGATGGTGAAGTCTCCTAACTCCTATGGGTTAAGAGATTGGCCGACCTAAATGATGCGAGGGTCTTCTAAGTCCCTATATTAAGGTTGACAGTGGCTTCATTAAGGAGCATAGATGTGTCAGAAGGAATGGTTTTAGGAAGATAATAATCTTCTACCCCCAGATAGGCAAGGACAGAATCATCATCTAAATAATGGATGGTATTGATAGTGGGAGATTCGTTTAACTATTTTGGGGAAGACTAATGGTATGGAAGTGGATTTTCCATTAGTCTTATAGGTCAAATGGACCTAAGGGAATGGTATTGACTAAAAAAAGTTAGGCAGGATGGAAATGGTGTCATCCATATCAAGTGATGCTTCCAACCTGATGGGAGAAGATGGTTCCTCAATGGAAAGAGGCTCATCGAGACCGGTGACGGTGGATTTTGAAAGAGGTTTGAACCCTAAACCAAATTTTTGATGTGGTTTAAGAGTTGGAATGGACCCGAGGTCATGCAAACCTTGTTCATACTTTCCCGAAAAAGACCTTCCACGCATATCGATATAGATAAGTTTTTACGAATGTGGGATTCTGTAGATAATCAAACCCTGCTGAATAGGGTTTTTCCCTAAGAGAAGAATCCAGATGATAGTGAGGTGTATCAAGACCACCGTAGATGAAGTTAGTATGTTGATTGGGAAAACCAATGGTGATAATGTGGCCAAGATCTGGTTGATATTCAGGTTTTTATCTGGCCTACCATACTTGTTAGGTTTGAGATGGGCATCAAAAGAGAGAAGAGGAAGCTCTCCTAGTGAAAAACACTATAATGTTTCTTCCAGATTTTGTAGATTTGGTAGTTTTGTTGTAGGTATGGAAGAGGATGAAGCCTCATTAGGAGAACAAGTTTTCTCCTTTGGAGGGGCATACCCTATGGTCATGTCACATTGTGCAGATGGGAAAGGATCTCCTAGATGAGTGTAGATTTTTCCCTCATAATGATATTTTATGCATTGATGGAGGGTTGATGGAACGCAATGCATTGTAAAGATCCAAGAGAGTTCAAGGATCATATTGTAGTGGGATTTTCCTTTAACAATGTAAAAAATCTCATGAAGTAGTTTCTTGCCTACCCAAATGGGCAAGACCACAGTTCCTAAAGTAACCGCCAGCTGATTGTTAAATGATCAAAGGGTGAAAGGTAGTGGTGACACTACATTCTTTGGTAACTTAAGTTTCTCAAATTTGTGGGAGGAAATGATGTTGAGTGCAGCACCACTGTCAATCATAGTGCATTTTAATGTAGTGTTATTGATTTGAACTGTGATAAAGAGAGGAGCCTCTAAATCCTCGGAAGAAAGGGGAGGAATTTCATAATCCTCAAAGGAGATGGTGGTTGATGGTCTATTCAATCCAAAACCATCTCAAAAGGTTGGGGATCATCTGAATTCACCACGATATGGTGCATATTATCAATCGATCCTCAGCGTCTTTGGGAGATGACTGAATGAGGTCAAAAAGAGACATTTTGACTAGAGTATGGGTGAGTTGTTTCACAACTCTCCTCAACTGACATGGGAATCTGAGCCCGAGGTGAAGCACGAATAGAGACCCAAGGTCTCGGGCTGATGAGGAATGAGGAAATCCTTCGGGGCAGCGAGAATGATGACTCCCGGTCGGGAGGTCAGAGAAGATGATGGATTATGATACCATTGTGTTCTAGTGGCGATATGAATTGCATCAATTTGAGAAGATGGAAGATCATCCAGAGTGATATCAATAGAATTAGAGGCTTGAGTAGACCATTCAGGCTTAGATGTAGTTGGGATGACATGAGACACTTGTTCCTCCTCCTCTTTCAATGAGAAGATCACTTTCTTCCAAGAGGTTGTTAACGACATATTGAAGAGCTTTACATCCCTCGTATCATGACCCTGGAGTGCGATGGTAAGCATAAATCAAATTAGAGTTAAACCATGAAGGTTTTACTCCTTTGGGATTATAGGGTTTGATTGGAGGAAGAGATATAGATGAAAATTGGATAAGTTGGCGAAGGATTTCAGTATAGAATCGATAGACGAAGATGTGGATAGGGGTGAAGAAGGCACCTCTTTAGCCTTAACAGATTTGTCAGGTAAACGGACTGCATATCTGGTTTGACAGATTTTTAGGGACTGCTTTTGCTTTTCTAGACATTGGGAGAAACATCCTTAGGTGCTTTAGATCGAACCAAGTGAGGAAAGATTGATTTTAGTGGAGGAGGAGCTCCTAAGATAAATTTCAAGATGATGAAGATGTGACAAGTGTTCTAGTATTCTTGAGATGAAGAAGGCTGTTTGGCCGAAACATATGGTGATTTAGATAAGATTGATTTAGATGAGGGAGGAGATCCCAAAATAGATTTGATAGGAGGTATAAAAGGTGCTTTGGTTTTTAGTGAAAAAGATTATGGTTTTGATAAAAGAGATGATGCCTTGCCAGTAGGTAAATCCACTTTATGAGGTACTAATGATGATGGTGTTGTAGAAGAAGACACCTTTTCAGTGGATAAATCCAATATTTTATGAGGCATAGAGAGGGATTTTTGAGGGAAATCACCAAGAGTTTTGATGGTCTGAAATATTGGTTTTCCCTTTTCAGGGATGGTGACAACTTTGACCGCATAAGGTGATTGTAACCATTTCGAAGGAAGTAAAGGAGATGATAGTGATAATGTAACCCTAGGCTTAAACTCCAACTATTTATGTCTGAGTCCAAGATTCAAAAGTATAGGTGTCGATGCTATCTCTTTAGATGTTTCCTTAATAGGCAAGGAAGCACTGATGGTGGAAGAGGTAGGTAATGAAGAAGTTATCTCTTGTGAGGAGGGTACTTCAGATGTAGTAATTGTGGGTGTAATTATTGTAGGAAAAGAGACAGGAAGAGTCAAGATCGAGGATGCTTCCAAGGCATAGAATTTGGTACAACTATGGGTATGTTAACCAAAGGCATGGTCATGGTGAAAATGGGAGCAATAGAAGTAGAAGTATCCGTAGTGGAATTTGAAGGGATGTAAATGACTCAAGCACCGAAAGAATATATGATGATGAGACAGATGAAGATGACACTATCTCGGTATAGGTAGAATATCGATAGTGAGGCAGAGGGAGACGACTTTGTTTCTAATAAAGGAAGACTCGAAGATGGACCATTTGAGGATGGTGGAATCTCAAAATTTGAAGGAGCGGAGGAGAGTTCTGATTCAATCGATGTGTTTGTGGATGATTCTCGAGTTAGAAGAAGAATCATTAGTAGAAATGAATATGATAGTATGAGTATTTGATTTTGAGACCACTCGAAGTGTCATTGTTTGGGAAATGGTTTGGAAAAGGCTGCTTAAAAACATCAAGCGCTTGATTTGGGGGAGCATTTGAGTTATCTAGAATGAGCTCGCCTTTATCAATGAATTTTTGGACGAGATTTTTAAAGGTTTGACATCATTCAATGTCAAGGCCTTTACTTATATGATAATGACAAAAGTCATTTTCACGATACTAGAATGGCCGTTCTTGGCTCTCATCAAAATTTCTAATAGGAGGAAGTTCGATCATGTGAACTTCCAACATTTTTTCTAAGATAGAAGCATATGATTCCCCCAACGAAGTAAAAGACCGAGATGACAGAGGTCCTTTTCGAGAAGATGAAGAGTCTCTCCGAGGTGTTTGATTAGAAGTGTTATCGATCATGATGTTTTTAACACGATAGCGTTTGTGGACCCTTGATTCTTGTCTTTGTTAAAAGTGGAAGGGTTTGATTTTGTAAACCGAGAAAAATCTGGTTTAGAATTAGAATGGAGTTTTAACTTTCCTTGTCGAATGCCATGAGACTCAAGTTTACGTGCCATCGTAAAGGCTTCTTCAAATGTATGAAAGGTTTGAATCTTTAAAGTGGAAGAAATATAATTGGCACAAGATCGAGTAAACAACTTGATTTGTTGAGATTGAGGAGGGAGAAAGACAATTGATTTATTATTCCTCTCCAATGAGTGATAATGTCCATAATAGACTCGTCGTCATCGAATTGATGAATGTTATAAAGATCTATAATCAATATCTTATGTGTGATGTTTATTGAGAAGTTTTCAACAAACATCTAAGCTAATTGAGAGAAAGAAAACAGAGAGTGTTGGGGTATGTTATTGTACCAGTCTAAAGCGGGCCTTGCTAAAGACATAGGAAAGGTACAAAGCATAAGCTCCTGATCCTGGACTATAAGGTAGCAAGCATGCTTGAATGCTCACGAGTTTTGTTCGAGATCCTCCGACTATGAAATTTTGAGAACTTAGGAAGTTCCCATTGGGGAGGATAAGGCTTAAAAGCCACTGATGGATGAATCGGTTCATTACATACTTCTTCAAAAGAGTATGAAGGGTGAGCCCCTTTGGTGGAGGCTTCTAGGTCTACGATTTTCTTGAAAAGAAGTTGACGATGTCGATTGAGGAGGAGGCATGTTGGTATGTCCCGTATAAGAAGCGAATGGTATGTTTTGTTGAGGTGTTAATGGGGGATTCATCTGTTGATTAACGGGATGATAAGAGGAATAACCAGCATTTTGGGTGACACCTAGCGAGGTATTTGTTGTGAAGGAGCCTGAGTATAAACAGGTTGTGAGATGACAAGTGGTTGAGAGAAAGGTGGTTGAATGAAAGATGGAGCCTATGATTGGTGGGTTCCTACACTTTCCAACTGAATCGAATGGATTGAGGGATGTGGGTGTTGATTTGATTTGATATGGTGGGAAACAAACTCTGAATGAGGCTTTTGACCGCTAGATTGGTTATTAGGGGTTCCGACACGAAAGGATGGGTAAAGGTCACTGTGGTTGGAGCATTAGAAGAAAGACTAGATGGAGGACAAGGAGGAACCGACTGACTCGTAGGAGGGGGTTGGTTCACAGAGAGATACTAACCCCGAGATGCAATAGACGGCATATAAGAAACAAAACCAATTTGTGGGAGCATGGATGCACTCATCATAGCTGAAGAAGATGGCCTCTCAAAAGTCGGTAGTGGAGGTAGTTGAGGTAGAAATTGATGGATTCTAACCCAAGAAAGGCTGATCAAGAATAAACCGGCGTTGTTTGAAAACTAATCGGATTCAATTTGGTCGAAGTGTTTACCGAAAGGAAATTATAGAAACTAACAAAGAGGAATACCTGAAAAATGCTTGATTGATGATTGATGATGACCAAGGAGTCAGGAGACCCGCAAGAGTTGTAGATACGTGAACAGAGTAATAGTACACCTCTCAGGGATTAAACTACACAAAACTCACTCTTTTCTCTGATAATCTCTTTAATCACTCGAAAAAAGTAATCTCTAGAAACCATCTCTTCTGAATCTAACCAGAGAGGATCTCAAGTTGTAAATTTATAATCGATGCCGATTGAGATAAAATTGGTGCCATTCCAAATAATCGGTGTCGACCGAAAATCAATCGGCACCGATCAGGGAACAACTTCTCAAAGAGGCAAAGAAATGAGTTATGGGGATAATAAACATATCCCTCCCACTCAAATATGGGAAGAATCCCACTACACAGTTCCAAGAGAGGAGAAATAGGTGGGATAGATGGATAATAATAGCACGGAGGTTGGGAAGTGATATGGGGTGAATAAGTAGAAGTAGAATAAATGTAGAAGATAGAATTACATGGTTAATGTTTAATTAACCATGGGTGAAATATAATGGGGTGGAGAAAACTTAGGATAGGCCTTTAAATTAGATATTTAATTAATACCCTAAGGGAGAAGTGGTGATATAAAGGTGCCCCGGGTTACCCGAGAGGATAAACAAACCCAGGGGACACTAAATTGGGTAACCAATTTTAGTTGTCTACAATTGGTCAGGGGCCATATGTTATGACTTCTATACTTGAATCAGTGCTTTCAACTTAGAAGCACTTGATGGAACATGACTACCCTGGTTACTTTAATGGGAGTAGGCTGAAGCCCTACTTTAAATAAGTCTTCTTGGTGTTTGTAATAAGGTAGTATTGCCATTTAGTTTAGGTTTTCAATTCTGTATTTCCTTAATGTATTTCCTTCATTATCACTATGTTTTGTCAATTTAGTTGTTGTTCTTATGTAATAAGTGCACTTGCGTGCCTGAAGCTAATCATTGTATGAATAATGTTTATGCCCAGAGGACTGCACATACTTTTCATGTGGGGTGGTTTCATTATCTAAGAAAAAGACTATGGCAATTAAAAGGTGAAAGGAATAAGTCTACGGGTGTGCTTTAAGTCAAAAGAAGATTACTTCTCAAAAGTAACCAACGATGGAGATGAATGAAAGAACAAAGATAACACAAGGTAAGTGGAGGCCATAATAGCTACCAGGAGAAGGTATAGTGATGAGGTACTCAAAAGTGCGAGTGCATGATGAAGAGAAGTTTGTGACCAAGGGTAGGAAGGTGCACTAGAAGGTTATAGCTGGGAACAAAGATGTACCGAATGGAATGAATGGATTTGGTCAACGAATGAGGGATATTTTATAGGTGAAGGATCAATAAATGCATCAAAATTTGAAAAATTATAGAAGGATGGGATGCGGATTCATTTTTACCATTGTGACTAAGAGTATTTGAGAGAAGAGCCAAGTGTGAAGATCCAAGTGATCGAGTTAAGGTGTGAAGGGTGTGAAACCAAGCATGACAACTAGATCTATGCGACAAGAAGCTTGCATCCCTAGTGGTGAAGGGTTTGAATGAAGCAGGGAGATAGAAAAGAGTTAGGTTATGAAGTTTCCACCTAGGGCATAATTGAATCAAGCTAGGGTTTGATTCGTAGAGTTACAGAGTTGAAGAGGAGACATTTACAAGGTAAAAATGGCACCGAAGAAGGCATCTCATGAAGATAAAAAAGAAAAGAAGAAGGTAGTTGTTGAGGAAGGAGAGATGGCACCAAATCCATTTTTCAAATATGAAATACCTAGAAGGAGTCATCATCAGCCTAAGAATGGGATTCACCCATCGAAAAGAGAAAAGTGACTAAATATAATCACAAGACTTCGTGAGAACAAGAAGTAGCTAGATTCCTTGCTCACTACTAGAATAAAAAAGTGCAGGATAGAGGACATGTCAATATATGATGATGTGGGTGAAAAGATTTTGAAGATAATTGGATTCTACCAAACGGTTGTATGAGCTTTCATATTTTGGGAAGTACGAGCCCTTATATCAGTGGCTCATGAGTAGGGTACATGAAGACTTCTTCTACTTTGTAAGACGCATAGTAAGAATTTCATCTGTGCTTGTCTCATCAGTTACAGGTCTGAAGGCCACATGGGAAGACATAAAAGGTGATCTTGTAGATAAATCCATGATTGTAAAGACCAAAAATAGTTGGGATACCTAAAGGGTCTGCGTGGAATGGACATAGAAAAATTGAAGAATTCTCCAGTTGTACAAGCTACAACACACCTTGTTAGCAAGTTAAATGATCAAGAGTGGTGGTCACAGTGAATACTACATGGTTACATGTGGCGTGTAAGATGTTATAAGGGACAATCTACAACATTACAGGTTATATAGTAGAGAAAATATTCGAAGAAGCATGCACAGGAGGGAAGATCAGCTTTGGGGTTGTTGTGCTATCACTAGTGTTCATGGAGATCAGAGTACCAGATGGACCAAAGGAGAAAGTATGGGAATACCCCATGGAGAAAAAGTCCCCAACTGAAAGATTCAGCAAGTACCTATGCAAGGGGCCATGATAGATGATGTAAACCAAAGGGTGGAGAAGTGGTATGACAGATCCGCACGACATTTGGGGAAGAGTGGCACATCCCAAAGGACCTACCAGCAGTGGTAGGGAAAAAAATTTAGTTTGTTGTATATCAACATTTCTGCATCACGTGCTTCCCAATGAAATATGGATTTTGGAGCCCTTGGTGCAAGTTACCTTACGCATTCATTGCAAGGTATTTTCAAGCATCTGTTCATAGATTTACGACACGTGCTGACTGATATTCAATGTAGATAAGGTAGACTGTGACTACCATACATTGAGGAAGAAGTATGTGTATCCATGCATAAGTAATTATATGGAGAGAATCATTTTAGAGGTACTGAATATCAAACCAATAAGTTTGGTTGTAGTAGATGTGGGTACATCATTGGTGTATATCCAAATGAAGCCAAAATGGAGAATAATAAATATGTGGAGGGTGAGTTTGTACTTCCAAAGACCACCAAAGGGAAAGAATATAGTGGGAACATCCCAAAGGCTGCCTAAGCCCATAGAGCCAATTGAAGTGTAGGATGAGGAGGAGGAGCACGAAGATAGTGGTGGTTTAGAGTATATGGGTAGGAGACATCCTACAAGTAAGCGTGAAGTTGAGCGCACTTTACACCACCTCAGCCACAAGAGGGGGATGAAGAGGAATTGAATGCAGTCCAAGGGGAGCACATGTTTAAAAGGGTATTCAAGAGAACAAGGACCCAAGGTGCTACTCCAACCACTATGTACAAATCACCCAGACTCTCTCCACAAAAGTAGGTGACCACACAGAGAAGGAGGAAACTGAAGTTGAATGAGAAAGCAGAAGAGTTAGAGGAAAGTGTGCCTAACTCTTCTACACTTCCAGAGGACACAAAATAATAAGGTGAGGCATCAAAGGAAAAAGAAGAGGAAGAGAAAATACCAGAGGAGACAACTACAGAGGATGTTTAGGACATGGAGATGCAAGTCCCAAATTTGGAGGCTAAAGTTCCTAAGTAGCAAAGGTCTAGAAGGAAAAGTGGAGAGAACATTCCACTAGCCATGGGGTATGCAGAGGACACAAGAAAAATTATACGCGCCTGCTTCCAGATCACGATGGCGCATAAGAATTTATTCAGATGGGAGTTAATGGATGAGGATATGGCGACTTTGTGAACTAAAAAGAAACTATCATGGTCGATGCACACCCACATGGATGATCCTAACTTTGATGTGTGTGAAGAGTCATGCGTTTCAAGGTGACTGAAGAAGGCACCTCATGCTAGACACATGATAGTAAAAGCCTCTCACATGTCGATGAGTAGATCAGTAATGCATTGGTGAAATTTTTGTTGAGGTGGCTAGAAGAAACATGGACAAAGTTTCCACAATCAAAGGGTTGTGCGAAGAGTTGAAGACAAAGGATGCATAGATAGCGTGCATAACATAGGAAAAGGAATTCATGCAGAAGAAGAATGAGGTATTTGTAAGAATCGTAGAGGAGATTGGGGACAATGTAATCAAAGCAAGGCCACACTTTGAGGCCAAGGTAACATAGACATTTCCTATAATGATACATTATGTGGGAAAGTTGGTAGACTTGGTACTCGAAGATGAAACTATGTGTATGTAAGTGTCATAATGCTCGAACAAGATGCTGGTCGAGAGAAAGCATATGTGATGAGAAAAAGTGCATCTTATGAAGGGTTGTTGCAAGCATTACAGAGGTATCAAGAAAGTAAACTAGGCTTTAAATGTATGCACAGCTCCAGAGGTGCTTATCAACATCAAGACATTTGAAGAGAACAATGAGGTCCATAAAGCAATAAAAGATGAGACATTAGGCCACGTAGAAAGGTTTTCAATGGTTAAACAAAAGTGCGAGGCCCTGGCAGAAGAATAAGAACCACATAAGACTTGGCTAAAAGAGCTTAGAAAGCTAATTGTGCAGAATATGGACCTTTTAGAAGGAAGAATGACATCAATGTCTAGTGTTGTGTTGGTTCTACAAAATGAGAAAGGAGAAATTGTGAGGGATGATTTGGAATCCATTGCTATGGACATCCCAGAAAAATCAAAGAAAGCACTCACTGATTGGCAAGTATTAGAGGCCAAAATAAAAGAGGAGTATCCAAAGTTGATACTGCAAACTGATATAGAGGAGGTTTCCTAATAACCTCATAAAGATTCTTTATTTATCCACATTCTTTCATTCTTATTCTTTCCATTCTTCTATTATTTCCTTCAATTTTTGGAGATACCCATTGTCGGGACAACAATGAGATTAGTGTGGGGTAATGTTGATTAAAGAATACTTGTCTAAGATCACACAAGGAGGGCATGTGGGATAGAAGGCCCAAAACTAAGGGCACGGAAGGATAAGAAGGACCCGCATGCAGAAGGCAAGTTCAAATTTCAGGACTTAGCCAATTTTGAGCATGAAGACCTATTTTTAGAAGATGGCATGCAGACCACATCAACGATGCAAAGGCATGCGCGCCATGCATTGCCTATCTTTGGGGAAGCAATTTAAAGCATTTATGCATGGAGACAAGTTGAGAATAGAATTGTCACTTCAATTAATTACAAGAGAACTATAGATAGCACACTTGCATGAGTGGCTATGATTGTAAATGGCGTGTGGATATTAATAGCATGCAACCTATTTTTGGAATAGATAAGCGGTGAAGGGAAAGTCCCCACCCTATATATATGATGTTAGTTACATAGTAGATGCGAGATAGAAGAAGTGGATGTATGAATGTGTGAGATGTATGTATGTGTAACAGATAATATACACATATGACTGAATCACTGTATCAGTTCCATATGTGCATTGGTATAGATTGAAAATATTGTAAGGAGCTTCATATTTATTAATAGATGGAAGATATTGGCTGAATCTAAGTATCATTATGTGTGTAGTTGAATAGTGCATATTATTAATTTAATCATGATTACTATTTAATCTTGTTTTTTCAAAGATTTGGGGGTAGAATGCATTATAGAATGATGGATTAGTTACAAATCTATATGTTTCTTCCTTCATCATGTTAACATCCTATTACAAAGAACCCTAAAGAGGACTCGGTACCTTTGCGCACTTCAGTGAGCGTTGAATCTAGGTTTAGTGATGTGCCAAAGATAACTAGGGTGTTATCTGGTAAATTCTAGGTTACATCACTATCCAATATCCATCACTCTACAAGTTCTACCTAGCCTAACAAGGACCATGAAGAGATTTAGGATAAAAAATATGTAGATTCTTCACTTGAATGAGAGGTAAGCATTTCATCATCATCACTACTATTATAATCAAAAGATTCCAAAGCATGAGGAGTAAGAGGAGAATAAGGATCAAGAAGAGGAGGAGGAGGTTTAACAATATCATCATCAAAAGAATCAAAATAAAAATCAAAGAGGGGTATAAGGACCTCAAATGGGGTGAAGAAGTGGAAGTAGAACATAATCCGATCAAAATTCACACTTATCTCAATATAAAGTTGATGAATGGTATGGTTCAAAAATCTATATCCCTTCATGTCATTATGATACCCTACAAATCTATGAGGTCTAGACTTTAGTTCTAAGGCATTGAAAATATTTTTGGGAATCTAAGCCATAACATTTGATCTAAAGATGAAAAAGTGCTTGACATAAGGTTTGCATACATACTGGGATTCAAAGGGTGTCATCCCTTTTACTATCTTGTGTGGAACATTATTTGTAACAAGAACAATTCACGACTTCATCCCAATACTTTAGAGGAAGGATTTTGAGTGAACCATACAAGTGGCCATCTTCTTAAGCATTTGGTTATTTCTTTCAAAAAATCCATTTTGCAAAGGGATGTAAAGCATAGAGGTACATAAATATCAAATATATTGCTCACATATTCACCACCATTTTTAGTTTGAAAAACCTTGATAAATATTTCAACTTTTTTCTGAGCAAAAGCATTGAATCCTTAAAGGTGATAAAAAAATTCAGATTTTTGTATAAGAAAATACACCCAAGTGTAATGTGAAAATTCATAAATTAAGGTAAGTATATAAATAGATATAGTAAATGAAGGAGATGGGAAAGGGCCAAAAATGTCACTATGAATAAGATCTAAATGACGAGAAGCTCTCTAGGATTTTCCTTTGCCAAAAATTTCTTCAAGGTGCTTCCCGAGGGCACAACCCTCACAAAGACCCTTAGAAAATTTGGCATGGGGTAATTCATTTAACATCTCATTTTGGCTCAATTGTTCAAGGTAATGATAGTTTAGATGACCAAAACCTCATTCCATAGATTTTTGACCTCATATATATGCTTGAGAAAGGAAGTGGGCATCAAATATGAAGTAAAGTGGGAGAAGTTGTACAATCATGACCGATGATCCACCTTTCTTTCATCCATTGTCGACTCAAGCAGATGCTCACGAATAATCACTAAGTTAGGATTAAATTCCACTCACATTCCTTCACCAAGATGAGTGATTTAGTAAATTGATAGAAGATTGGTAGAGAGATTGGGAAAATTTAACACTTGGTTAAATGTTCCACCTTTTACTTATATTAATCCACTAACGGAAACCGAAACCAAAGTATCATCACCCAAAATGATTTGGGACATGTCACATGGATCGATGTGGGAAAACTCAACATTTAAATAGCCCATGTGGTGCGAGGCACAAAAATCAATGATCCACGTTGATAAAGGAAAAACTCTAGCTACAAGGGCTATTTGGAATACTAATAGTTAAGAGTATTTTTTTATAGACTTAGGAACACCTATATTCTTCTTCTCAAGTAAATGAGTTAGGTGATCTATTTGTTTTCTCATACACTGATGTTCTTCATGTCTAGTATTCTTGTAATAGGAAAACTTACACTTTTCCTTATTCACTTTGGGGTCGAAGTAGAAACTTTTGTGTTAAATTTGGTTTGGGTTTGGTTGGCCTTTGTTTCTTTCTTAGGTTATCCTTTTCACTTTTTTCTTTTCCTATTTCTCATCCTTTCCCTTACTATTACTTTCTACAAGGGCATGTGACTTAGATTAGTGTGCTCCCATTTGAATCAACTTATCCTATTTTCAAATGAGTTGAGATTATAATTTTTCAAATGAGGGCATTTCTAAGTATTCCCTATATCTTATTTTATGTCATGGAAGTTAGAAATGAAGACAGAGCATTCGGGGTCAATATTAAAAAGAATTGAAAAGATTAACTAGGAATCCTTTTCTAAAATTTACATTCCTTTAAGGGTAATCTAGTATGGAAATTTTTTGAGAAGAAGGCCTATAATGTTAGGTTGTGGAGCCTATTTTCATGTGAGAAAGTGTTGAAGACTGTACACTAAGAGTATTGTATACTTTCCACATTGTCTCGCCAGGTTTGGGGCACACCCCCAATTTTTTTTGGCCTTAAAACATGCCCGATCAATCGGGAAATGTGCTTTTCTCACATGGGTGAGATTTTTGACTCATAGGTTTATGGGATGGTTTTGGCCCATGGTTTTAATACCAAAATTTTGTAAAACTACTTAAGTAGTTATCTACTTATATGGTTTTATGCACATGGTAGGTATAATGTAACATTGCAGATGTGTTTTGAATTCGGGTGTGAATTGTGTAGATTTTGTTGAGAATAGCTCCAAATAGATCTAGGTATGTATTAAGAGAGCGGTGGCTTGTAATAAAATATGAGTAAGTGATTCTTAGTGGACGTAGCCCAAATTAGGTGAACCAAGTTAAATATTGTATCATTGTGTTGTGTTATTTTATTCTGCACTTTTATTTAAGATCTGTAATATTTTCTGCATATTATTTTCTATTGTTGTGATTATGTGAGGGATTATTCCACATATTTTATCCCTTATTACCTAACAATTGGTATCAGAGCCTGGTTTGGTTTGCTAAAGTTTTGAATCGCAGGGAAATTTTTATCTTGAGTGGGATCTATGGCAGATGATGGAAGATCTAGGGTTGATAAATTCAACGGGTAGAATTTCAGTCTTTGGAAGATGTAGATGGAAGATTACCTTTATCAGAAGGATCTTTATATTCCATTGTCTGAGAAGGTGAACAAACCCTCGAGCATGATGGATGTGGAATGGAATTTTCTGGATAGGAAGGCACTTAGGACAATCCAGCCGTGTCTTGCATCTTCGATATTATTTAATGTTTCAAAGGAAAAGACTACAAAAGAACTGATGGATGCATTAGGAATTTGTATGAAAAACCCTCTACCTCTAATAAGATATTTTTAATGAAAAATTTGTTTAATATGAAGATGTCTGAGAATGGTTTAGTAGAAATCATCTAAATTATTTTAATACGGTTGTAAATATTCTAGCTTCAATTACAATAGAATTTGATGAAGAAGTTAGGAATTTATTAGTTCTATGCTCTTTACTTGAGAGTTAGAATAGCCTGGTAATGGCGGTAAGCAACTCGGTTCAGTAACTCAAAGTTGAAGTTTGAGGATGTTGTAGGGGTGATTCTAAGTGAGGAAATGTGAAGAAAAATATCTGGTGAATCTTCTACTTGAGGAATGTGTTGACAATGGAAACTAGAGAGAGACAAGAATAGAGGAAGCCGTGGAAAATCAAAGAATCGGAAAAGTCAAAATCCAAAAGCAAGATAGTATGTTGGAGTTGTGGAAACATCTAGACATGCAAAGAAGGACTGATGGGAGCTTTGGGAAAAGAAGAAAAATAGGAAGAAAATAAGGAGGTAAATGTGGCAACGAGTAATATATGTCGATTCTTTGATTATTTCTTTGCATAATATTACTTGAATCTTGGGTTTTAGATTTGGGGGCTTCTTTCCATGCTTCTCCACATAGGCATTATTTTTTTGATTATGTTCAAGGAGATTTTGGGCATGTTTTTCTTGGTGATGATGAGCCTTGCAACATAGTTGGAAAATGTTCTATTCAGGTTAAGATGTAGAATAAGAATACTTTGTTATTTAAGGATGTCAAACATTTTCCTACATTAAGACGTAATTTGATATCGACAAGGTGGTTGTGAAGTGATGGTTGTCTTGTGATATATACAATGGAATCTTGGAAGGTTACCAAGGGTGCTCTTGTGGTGGCAAGAGGTAAGAAGGTTGGAACCTTGTATTTAACCACTTATAGCACTAATGTTTGTAATCTTGTGGCTTTAGAAGTAGATACAACATTGTGGAATTATAGGCTCGGTCATATGAGCCATAAGGGCATGTAGATCATAAAGGAGGATTTTCCCGGATATACGAAAAAGTTTGGAGTTCGTGAGGAATGCATATATGGGAAATAGAAGAGAGTAAGGTTTCTCAAGGTTAGACCTATAAAGAAAGAGAGTAAGTTAGAGTTGGGGCATTCTATGTGTGGGGGCCAACTCAAGTATCATCTCTTGTGGGTTCAAGTTATTATGTTACTTTTATTGATGATGTAAAAAGGAAATTTTGGGTTTATTTTATTAGAAACAAATCTGATGTATTTGACAAATTTTGTTAAATGGAAAGCCTTGGTAGAGAATGAAACAGGTTTTAAGATAAAATGTCTCAGTCGATAATAGAGGGAGTATTGCAGCAATGAATTTGATGATTTTTGTTCAAGAATGGAATCCGTAGGAAAAATATGGTTCTAGAACTCCACAAAGTAGAATGGGGTGTCGAAAGGATGAACATAATAATAATGGAACTTGCTAGAAGCATGAGGATACATGCAGGACTGCCTCTTTCATTTTGGATAGAAGCGTTGAGCACAACTATGTACTTGATAAACAAAGGACCTTCAAGTGCCTTGGATGGAGGCACACCCGAGGAGGCTTGGTATGGTAAGAAAGTTGATTATTCATTTCTTAAAGTCTTTGGATGTGAGGTGTTTGTTCACATAGACAAGGATGATAGGACCAAGCTAGAGGCTAAATCAAAAAAATGTACTTTCATCGCTTATGGTTGTGATGACTTTGGATATAAATGTTGGAGTATTAAGGACAAGAAAATCATTCGATCTAGGGATGTGGTCTTTAATGAGAAATTCATGTATAAGTAGTAGTTGCAGAAAAAGGGAAGAATCCAAGAAAGAATATGTAGTGGTAGATGATCTTCCTGGATGGTAAAGTGACACATGAATTAGTTCAGAACCTCCTCAACAGAACCCCAAACTTTTATATTGAGAAGGTATTCTAGGGTAAGAAGAAAACCTAAATGTTTTTCTCCTTCTCTTTATTATTTATTACTCATTGATAGTGGAGAGCCATAGAGCTTTGATGAAGCAATGTAGGTAGATGCCAAGAAGAAGTGGGAGCAAGCCATGAATGAGGAGCATCGTGGCTCTCATGGAGAACCGTGACATGGGATTTGGTGAAGCTACCCAAGGGGAAAAGATCATTACGGAACAAGTGGATATTTAGAGTCAAAGAGGAAGAAGGAGGAAATAAAAGATATAAGGCCCATTGGTGGTCAAGGGGTTTGCATAGAAAAAGGTATAGATTTTGATGAGATTTTTCTCCCGTAGTAAAAATGAATTCTATTAGAACTGTTCTAGGAATAGTTATAGCAGAAAGACTTGCACTTATAATAGCTTAATGTAAAGACCGCATTTCTCCATGGTGATTTAGAGGAGGAACTATATATGCAGCAACCAGAGGGCTATGAGGTCAAAGGTAAAGAGGAGATGGTGTGCAAACCGAAGAAGATCTTATATGGCTTGAAACAAGATCCGAGATCAATGGTATAAGAAATTTGATAGCTTCATGATAAAGCAAGGTTATATTATATGTCATTCTAACCATTGCATGTATACAAAAAAATTTGAGGATGGCAGTTATATTATCCTTTTTCTGTATGTGTATGACATGTTGGTTGTAGGTAAAAACATGTAGGAAATAAAAGTACTCAAGAAGCAACTAAGTGAATCCTTTGCTATGAAGGATTTAGGGGAAGCCAAAAAAATCCTTGGTATGAGGATATCTCGGGATAGGAAGGAATGTAAGCTAACTTTATCTCAGGAAGAGTACATTAAGAAAGTCTTGGAGAGGTTTAATATGTAGGATGATAAACCGGTTGGGACTCCTTTGGTAGAGCATTTCAAGTTATCAAAGGAGTAGTGTCCCAAGACGGAGCGGGAGAGAAACCACATGTCCAAGGTACCTTACTCATCAATGGTTGATAGTTTGATGTATGCCATGGTGTGCACCAGGCCTTCGATATTGCCCATGTAATGGGAGTGGTGAGTAGATTTATGAGTGATCCAATAGAGATAACTGGCAGGAAGTAAAGTGGATCCTTTGGTATTTGAGAGGGACCATCTCGGATTGTTTTTGATACAATGGATCGAGACACCACTTTGTGTGGTTATGTAGATTTGGATATGGTTGGAGATATTGACAAAGCAGGAGTATCATGATAGGTTATCTTTACACCGTAGGTGGGACAAGTGGGACAATAGTAAGCTAGATTTCATGACTACGAAGCTAGTGGCTTTGTCAACCATAGAGGATGAGTATGTTGCTACCATAGAGGAAAGAAAATAAATTATTTGGTTTCAACAATTTCTTGAGGATTTGAGGTATACGTAGGAGGAAGGAAATTTTCATAGTGATAGTCGAGTGTTATACACCTAGAAAGAACTCTTCTTTCCACTCTAGGACGAAGCATATACAGTTAAGGTACCATTTCATTAGGACATCTTTGGAGGAAGAGAATTTAAAGCTAGAGAAGATTCATACTAATCATAATCCTACGAGACATGATGACCAAGGTGGCCATAAGGGGAAAACTGAAGCTGTGTTCAGTTTTGGTTGGTCTTCACGGAAACTAGTGAAGGGTTGAGAAGTTTGCTCAGAGGAAAACTAGTCTCCAAGTGGGATATTGTTAGGTTGTGGAGATTTTTTCATGTGAGAAAGTGTTGAAGAGTATACACTAATAAGTACTATACACTTTCCACAGCTTGTCTCACCTAGGTTCGGTACGGGCCGGCCTCGAATGGGGTCCAGGGGGTGAAACCCCCGATGAGAGTGGGATTCGTGGTCGTAGCCCCCAAAATTTTTTTGGGCCTTAATATGTGCCCAATCAATCGAAAACGTTCTTTTCTCATATGGGTAGGATTTTTGACCCATAGGTTTATGGGATAGTTTTGGTCCATGGTTTTAATACCCATGATTTTGTAAAACTGCTTAAGTAGTTGTCTACTTATATCGTTTTATGCATATGGTAGGTATAATATAACATTGTAGATGTGTTTTGAATTTGGGTGTGACTTATGTAGAGTTTTTAGAATAGCTCCAAACAAATATGGGTATTGTATTGAGAGAGCAGTGGCTTGTAATAAAATCTAAGCAAGTGATTCTTGGTGGACATAGCCCAAATTGGGTGAACCACGTTAAATACTGTCTCTTTGTGTTGTGTTATTTTATTCTACAATTTTATTTGAGATTTGTAATATTTTATGCATATTAGTTTCTATTGTTGTGATTCTCGTGAGGGATTATTCCACATATTTTATCCCTTATTACCCAACATGTAGGTTATCGAAGTTACTAAGAGTTAATCCTAGAATTTTTTTCCAACTCATGTGCTCTCATGTCATCTTATTTTCTGAACATACCATCTAAATTTTTCCATGCTTCATCAGTGTGGCAAAAGACTCAATGTGGAAGAGAAATCTAGGATATCAAAGGATTCCTCACATTAATTCAACCACTTCTATTTTTCAAGATCATCATTGGGTTCAATTTCCACTCCCATAGTGATGTGGTACAAACCTTTACCCCTTAGTTTAATTATCATCTTGCATCTCCATTCGAATAAGTTAAATGGCATAATAAAAGGTACAAAAATAGCATCCATCATGAGAAAGAGAAAACAATAATTTAAAAATCAAAGGAAGCACACACACGAGACCCACGAATTTTTTTCACCCCCTGTTTGTGGTACTTTATAGTTTAGTGTGTTGATTAAAATCATATGTGAATTTGCATCATGAATTAGTTGACCACTCAACTTGCAACCAATGTAAAAATGTGAAAGTTTGGAGAACACAATAAATTTTCAAGCAATCAAAACCGTTTGACACTAGAAAAAGCACACAATCATGTGAAAACAAGAAGAAGGGGAGAAAAGAAAGCTATGTGAGAAAAAATGTCTCACGTTGTAAGAAACTCCATTACAACAAGGGTGTGGCGACACACTCAATAGACCACAAGTAATAACGAGAGTTGAATACAAGTAGAAAATGACTTAAAATGAGTAATATGCCTCATAAAATGCAAGAAAATCCTCTAGAAAGTAAAAAAGGTCATACACACCCACATGGCTAAGAATGTCTAATAACGCTAGTTTTGCAATTAATTTTTCCAATTAATTTAATTATTAAAAGTAATTGAAAAATTAAAAGGGATTTCAATTGCAAAAATCTACTTCTTAATTAATTTAACTTAATTGACCTACTTAGGAAAATATATTTCCTCCTTTTTAAAATTAAATAGACCCTAGTTTTACTTAGTTGTGTTATTAAAAAATTATAACCTAAGGTTAATAACTTATATCAAAGTAAATAATAAAAGAAAACTTAATATTTAACAAAGGAGGGCAGGTTTGAAAAAGGTCAAACGAGAAGAGGAAAAGAAGTCATGTGGATCTTGTGGGGTTGAATAAGAGGGGTTGGATTTTAACTTAACAAGCCGTGAGCTTGGTTGAAATAATTACACACGATTTGGATGAGGTGGTTTACAAAAACAAACTAGTGCATGCAGGGCACAAAATCACATGTAGAGGAAGAGGGATATATTGACAGTTTGGAGATGGCCAACACATATAGCTCATGAGTATGTGGGTCAGTCAAACAACAAAGTACATAGGTCAAGCATGGGAAACACATGTCTAAGTAGGAGATCACAACTGAGAAGGGGATGATCCTAGACAAAGGTGGAGTTATGTATAGGGTAACACACTAATAAACCAAGCTAACAATGTACAATGGAATCAAAGAACAAAAAGTCAAGCCACAAATAAAATAGTTGAGTCCAATGCAAAAAATAGATTGAGGTAAGAGCTCGTGACACCAAGCTAAGGCTAAGAAACCAAAAAATCAACATGACAAGCTAACAAAGAGTTGGGGTTGGTGGGAAGGAAACCCAAGGGAAGAGATTGGTAAGAGTGAGTAAAAGTACTCGACTAAGCTAAGGGAAACAAAATAGAACCTAGGTTAGAGATCAAATCTCTTAGGAGAGCTAGTCAAGGGAGGAGCTCGAAGAGCTCTGTAAATAGCTCGAGAAGAGAAAGAGAGGAGCCATGGGATGAGTAGGACAGGAAGGAGGAAGGATCTTGAGAACATAAAATTTCATCAAAAAATTTGAATTTTAATGAAAAAATATAATAAAACTAGCAACTATAAATACCTCCAACCACATATTATCCACCAAATGTAGCTATGACTAGCCAAATTTAGCATAAAAACTCCTAAAACGCACATGCACAAAGTAAACACCCAAAAAAATCCAAAATAGAGATATTAATCTAGATAAAAATTTAATAAAGTATCATGAGAAACGATAACAATGAAACCGAAAGTATTTAGAAACCATACACATTTATCAAATCACAACTCTAATACCATGTGAGATTATATTACAAGGATCAAAACAAAAACCCATGCACATCAACAAGGTTGCAATCCAACAGAATCAAAAAAGTTCCAAGTAATAAACAACAGTATAATCAAAAATAATAATCATGCATAAGGCAAAAATATACACATTATCATAGATAAATATATGAGGGTACATATGGGAGTGATGTGTAAGTTATGTTTTTAGACAGTCATTCCCTCCATGAGGGAGCAAGGAGTTACAATTCCTAAGATCGAATGTAACTCCTATGACACTTATGATGTATATGACAATGATAGATTATATGACGACATCTATCATTTGTCATACAACTCCTAAAGACCTATGACCTCACCTAATCGAGACGATTTGCCATGTTAGGTAGATAATGCCCTCAAAGGAAAAAAGCAAGTACCTCACACCAATAAAATCTTGTTTTGAGAGGGATACGGGTGCCAAATGCACCCTCTCATTGGTGAGGATACTTTATATTCCTCCACTTTGGAGGGGGTAAGTACTTTTGGCCTCATTTTTACTTGGGAGTTTTGAATTAGAGCTTGGGAGGATTTAGGATCTTGGAGATCTTGACATTCACGTGGAAGTTGGCTTGTTTTGTTTGAGAGGTAGGTATCTCAAAATTTGTCTTTGTGTTATGATTTGTAAAAATATTATGGAATGAGATTTTTGTTAGTCTTTGAATTGTGTTTGTTGTGATGGGTGATGTATATGTTTTTATTCTTTGTTTCAGCATCCATCTCACTTGAGGTGGATTTAGAGTGTTGGGGAAGAGGATGGATACCCCCTTTTGATCCCACATGGTTTGATGAGCAAGTTATAATGATATTTGCATTTAATTTTTTCCCCTCATGAGGTTGATGAGGTTTCTTATGGATTAAATCTCATGTCCCTTCCTTGCTAAGAAATATTCCAAGGTTTGAAAAACCTTGGCAAGGAGGGGGCTTGGAGTATTGGGATTTGGATTTTATAAGGATTTTGGGAGTTTGTTATTTTATTAACATGATATGAATGCATCGGTTTCAAAATGGTTTTAATGGGAATTCTTTCCCCTCTTCCCCCTTGTTGTAGAAGCTTGGAGTTTCTTATTTATGCCATTTTCCTTTAGTTGATTGTTATGAAGTTTTGTGTGTGTGTTCACCACCACTTTCTTTTTCCCCTTTTTTTGCATCTTAGATTCATGTAACCTATATCTCCAATGGGATTAGAGGAAGGCTAACATGTCCTCCATTTTCAAAGTTGGAATTTAATGATGCTAGTTGGTTGGGTGGATAACCAAGACACAACTCTTGTGTTGTAAACATTCTACTCAAAGGAGGAGTTTGATCTTGGAATTTTGGATGAAGCTTTCATTTCATTGAGAAAATGTGTATTTATTTATAAATTTTGACATGTTGTTCCACTTTTTGGGAGATGATTATCTACTTGTTGTTTCACCCGATTCTAGAGCATTTCTAAGAATGTTGATGAAACAAATAAGGGTAATGGACTAGGAGGAATACTTGTTCAAATGTCAAGGTTGATAGGTTATTACACATGAATGACTTCTCGAATCCACAACCGATCGTGAGAGCTTCCTTATTACTTGGAGGAACTACCTGAAATGGAACACAAGACCACCAAATAAAAGTTAAACAATATATGCAGAGGACTACCTAGCATGTGCTAGACACCGGGAAGTGTGATACTTCCTAGATGACTGTCAATCCACCATTTAAAACAACTTAATGCTGATAATAAAGTAAATACTAATGTAGTTAAAATTATTTAGATATCTCATTCATCTACAATAGGTAAATTCATTCACAACATGCTAGGGCTATGATTGAATATGAAGGTCCAGTCACTTTGTCAAGGTATTGGTATTGGTCGGGGTCATGTTCTAGGTAGTTTTGGGTATTTAATGGAGGTTTTAGGCTCTGTTCTTGGTTTCGGAAAAGACACAAAGACCAACATTGGTCCGATATGACCGTATCGGTTCGAAGCTAACCGGTGATGGTTATGGGTGATTGGCATTGGTATGGTCGAGGTATAGGAAACTCAATAAAACTTGGTTGGGTGATAGATCTAGGGTTAGATGAAGATGGAAGGGCAATGGCCAGATTTGTATGGATCTGAGGTATGCACAGGAATGATTTAGGTCCAGGTAGGGGAAATGTAAGGATGTGGATAAAAATATGGTCAAGTTTTCATGGAGGTAAATGATGGGGGAATAGAAATGAAAGTAGAAACTAATAACAGATGTAAAAGGATCTACCAAATGACAAATGAATAGGTGTTGATTAATAATACTTACTGTCTGTATGAGCTTGATGCTTGGTTGGTAATGGTGGGTGATCAAATATAATGAACTTGGTGTAGTGTTGGTGCTTCCTCGGATGCTCCCATGAAGGAAAATGGCTTCGTGGTTACTTCAAGTGATGGCTATGGGTATTCTGATGCATGTATAGATGTTGGTTCTAATTGAATGCAACTCTGGTTTCGTCACTTATTCTTAGAAGATAACTCTATCTCTTAAAAATGTGCCAACCTCAAAATAAGGTTGTTTTTGGGGATTAAATGGTAATCGAAGGTGGTTCCTGCTTAACTAGCGGTGGTTAAGGGTAACCGGCATCAGCTAGGTGGGATTTCTTAGGTTTACTAAACTAGGTAGATCCCCTTGGTTTTTTAGATCTCATTTTGTTTACTCACGCATTAGCCTAGAAGATTCCTTTCTTTTGTGTGGAATGTGGTTAGAGGGAATATAGGCTTTGATTTTTAGGGTTTAGGTAGGTCTTAGTTAGTTATGGAAACTTACTAAGAATAGGTCTTAGGATGAGGTAGCTAGATGAGGTGGATGTGTGGGCATTATCTCAATTAGGATATTTAAATAATAAATATGGTGAGGATAATGAATTAATTTAATTTAAATAATTAAATTAGTATTATAGTGGGGAAAATGGGGCCATGGCTAGGTGGATGTGCTCAAGGTATTTATTTATCGAGGGACCAAAGGGGAGTGTGACCTAATTTTAGTGTCTACATTTTCCCCTTTTTGTATGTACCTTGTATTGGTAAGCGACGCTGAAAAAAATAAGATGTGGTTGCCCCATGTGAGGGTGACGGTGATCCCTCTCAAACCAAGAACTAATGAGGTAAAAGGTAAAAGTAGTGAGTGGTCTCGATAAAAGGTGAATGTGATGAATATGAAGGTGGGTAATAGGGGAAAAGGAAAAAGGTCTACTCGGGTAATCTAGGTAATGGGTCGGGTCAAAGGTAGTAATATCCAAACACACACACACACATATAAATTGTAGTACGTACTAGGTTGAAGAGCGGGAAAACTCTACATTGTCTAAGGTCGATAGGTTTATCTAAACAAGGTTGAGGTGATTTTGGTCTCTTGGTGTCGATAGGACTTTACGAAGAGCAACGACAAGAAGTCCCTCCTCTTTAATGGGAGAGGTTCCCTTATTCGAAATGAACTTATTTACAAATGTACAAAGCATGATTTGTTGGTTAAACTTGGATATCACGAAAGTGTTTTCTATGAAGATCATCAATTACAAAAGGACTGAGGAAATGAGAGTACGGGAAAGAGCAGAAAGGCAACATGCAAATTATAGATATCGAGTAATTCTTTATGTATACGAAAGTCACAAATGTAATTGAAACAAGATCATTTGCATTGAATAAATAAGATGGAATTTAAAGACACAAATTTACTCAAAATAACATCTGCTTAGAACACAAAGTTTCTTAACACGGTTCATTAATCAAGGACACAAAGTTCCTTCTTGGTTATACAAGATTACCGTTGCAAAGTTGAAGAGTATGCATCGGTAAGACTAACGAACTTAAGACAAATGATCTTCACAAAGAAAATAAACGAAAGCTTAGGAATAACATCGGATAGACAAAGAATGGAAAAGTCATACTGGTAATCTATTTACACTTTTAGAAAATATGACAAGTTCTTCCTCCTTTCCGAATGGCATAGAAATGCCATTATATAGCTTACTAAGTCGTTACTCTTCGTAACCGTTTATTTTAACCAAGAATAGTTAAGGGCTCGCAACTTGCAAAAGAAAACGAGAAAAGAAAGGGAAGAAGAGAAAAGAATGGGGAAGAAGACAGTGGCGAGTCCAGAGGGACCCACGGCTTGAATCTGCTGCAGAACTTCTTTAACGCCTCGGGTCTCTGCCACGAGGGTAGCGTGTTGGTCGTGGATGAGTCCAAAATCCAAGACACTTCTCCATCTCATTATCAGTGGACATGAGTATGATAATCTTTGTTTGCTTCTTCAATGGCAGATTGAAGAGAGAAAATCTCCTTCATTTTCTCCTTGGAGATGGAACTTTCCTTGAATAGGTTATCTTTGACAAAAGCTCTGAATTGAGCTTTGATTTCTTGCAAGGAAAGGGAAGTACCAGAAGTCTCATCCTGAAGATGGCAGTGTATATCTTTGAAAGCAGAGACCACCAGTGTCTTGAAAGCTTCACCCTTCTACCAACTGTTCTTCAGTTCTCCCAAAGCCTCCTCCAGGACTCTGATCTTCCACTCCACACTGTAGACCCAGGACTTCGACAGATTATCCTTTGCATCATCAAAGACTTTACTCGCCAATAAAACGTTCTCATCTGCTTGTCCCATGAGTCAGAGGTCTACTATGCAACTGCTCCAGAGTTTGAGCTCTTTATCCATGATATTGATAGTGGAGGAGAGCTTCAGTTGTACATTGCTCACCTTTTCGTGGAGTTTGAAAGCTTCATCGATGAAGTTTAATCCAGCAACAAGCATGTCATCCACCGGGGGGCTTCAATAGCTCTGCCATAGAGGAAGAATACTTGTGCATATCTTTGATACATGCACTTCATCTTGGCTTAGAATTACGGAGGTGGGAGAGTAGTCATGGGGTAGAGGTCTAAAACTTTGTCCTTAGACAAAGAGACTTGATGAAACACAGCGAGAAACAGGGGCACATTCTTCCAAACTGTTCAATAGTTTGTTGCCCTTTCTCTACCCTCCCAATGACTCTTGTGACTGTTTCCTGGAGGTTGTGAATTTCACCTTCAGGGGTAGACTCTCCCATTGGGATTCTCGAGAGCTCTAAGTCAGATACCTGCAAGTCCTGCTCTGATTTATCCATTGTAGGCTTGGCAATCTCCAGGAATTGTTGACCTTGAGCATCAGATACTATTCTAGAGGTAACCTTGGCTCTCTTGGCACGAGAAGGAGTGGTGCCCAACAAGGCTGCAACGGCATCAAAATTTGGTCCTGAGCTTTGGGAGGAAAATTTCCTCTTCCTTTTGTCAACCAAAGGTTGCACCCACGCAAAAGAGGAAGAGGAATCAGCAGGAGGGGCAAGGGGACCAAGAGATAGAGAGCTCATGACGCTCAAGGTCTGCGCAGCTGTTGACTCGAGTTGAGAAGTGAGTGGGGCACTTGGGAAATTGCGGCGGAAGAGTCAACATCACCTGGCTCGGTGCTCTGGATTTCTTTATCTTTATCGATCTTCGGGAGCACTTGCAAGAGTTGGTATTTCACTTTCTTCACTTTCATTGAGAATAATGATGTTCTCTAGTCCCATAGGCAACTCTGCTGCTGGTTTCTTTGAGGGTCACTTTCCACGGGCTCCTTCTTAACCTCCTTGAGCTTTTTCTGGTACACTTGAGTGGATGAAGAAGGAGTAGAAGCCGCGAGTCCTTGTATTGATGAAGCGGGAGGGGTCTTCACACCTTGGAATAGATGCTTCTCTTCTTGGTGTTGAAGCATCCTTAGAAGAGGATTCTCCGAATGCCTCCCGAATTCTCGAACCATCTTTGTCAAGGGACCTTAGTCTGACTAAGACCGGAGCAAGGATCTCGACCGATCATCCCTCTCTTTCTGTTCCAATCCGAGGTCCTCCAAAGGAGTGTTCTTAATCACATTTTCATAGCCATATGAGTATAGATCAAATTGTCATCTGGAGACCTTCGGGAACTTGGTATAGACCGAGTTCTTGGATCAATCAGTAGGGAGAACCTACCACAATGCCTTCTCCCCGGCCTCAAAATCATCTCGCATCAACCAATAGTCTTACATATCCGCCCTATGATGGTAGATTATCTTGATGTTCTATTGATAAACTTCTTCAAGTCAAAGCAGGTTCTTGGCAGAAGAAATGAACGATGATAAGTAGAGGCTCTCTCTATGTTACGAGCATCCGAGTTGTTTTGCAAGTGTAGTTTCCCGAGAGAGATGGGAAAGTGCAAGCCGAAATCTTCTTATCTCTACAAGTTACACAACTTGTCTAGTTGCTTATCAGGCCATTTTATCATTGAGAACATGGGAAGCCGCGACATTTAGTGCTCTCATGCCAGCAAAGGCTTTGATATAAGAAAATTTCTGGGATGAAATAAGCACCATATTGCGATATCGGTTCATGGCTTCATCTGAAAACCTTCTAGCATATCACCTTGAAAGGATCGACCATGTACATGGTGAAAGCATCATTGATCATACAAATTACGATTCTTTGTTCTCAAGGTGAACTGCAGGCGATGATATCTTGGATCATCTTTGTGAGCGTCGATGTAAGAAAATCCAAACCATTGTCATGATCTTGCCAGGGTATACATCAGTGCAAGTCATATAGAACTTCTTCGTTTCTTTGCATTGGGCCACATTTGCTCGTCAAATTCATGCTTATGATTTCTGCCCAATTGATATTTTGCTTTCCTTCGCACACCATGTCTTTGATGGCGGGCACATCCAGTGAAATTCATTGGTAGAGGAAAACCCATAACCCGAGCGAAGATTATGAAGTCATGACTCTTCATTGAAATCTACTCGGAAGAGGTTTTGGTCGGGCAAAGAAGCTCCTTTCTTAGGGTTCTTGACAGGACTTCGCCACTCGTGCCTTATATTTGTCAGCTTTGTATTGGTCGAGCAGGGGCCTTTGCTTGATCAGGAAACTACTATGGCATTATCCATCTCTGGAATCCTCGGAGCAAGGAATGGCGCATGCATCCAATTTGGCAATGAGTTCCCCATGTATATTGGTCAATTCGCTTGAAACGGGTCAAGTGAGCTCCGCATGAAAGCACAGTATCAAAGACACCGATCTTGAGATTGGGAAACCTCCAGTAAAAGCCAAACCACTATCGTGAATCATCTCGCGCCATTGGTGTAGGGTTTGCATCCGCCATTCTTGCCCAAAAACGAAATCAAGATGGCGAGCTTCGTTGTCCCAATATTGAAGAGCAGCGAGACTCAAGTGGAGAAATTTGCTCCTGTCCAAATTTGATCTTCATATTGATAGTAGCTAGGAGGACAGAGCCACAAACCGAGACTTGGAAAGGAATTACGAGAGGAGGAACACGCGCGGGTTTGCAAATTACTTCGAGCAAAAGATACGAAAAATGCAAAGGGAAATGCTCGTTATATAGCCGTTTAGGAGAGAGAAAAGCCATGAATGCGCATTTAATACATAACCACCAATTTGAATAAGCATGATATTCGGGTAGAGCGGGAAAAATAAGCACGAATGACACTTGGTACGCTTGGGACATGTGAGACGTGAATGCGCGAAACACGCGGCTCGGCCGGTTCGGGCGAAACAGGGAGAAGACGCACAAATGCATTTTGGGACATTTGGGACGAAAATGCGCGAAGGACCTTTTGTGTTTAGTAAAAATGGAAAGGCCCATTTGAACTTGGGACATTTGAGACAAAAGTTCCTAGTGCGACTCGGCAGTTCGGGCGAAAATGGAACAACTGCACTTTTGATTTGGGACATTTGGAACAAAGAAAGTGCGAAACGTGGTTCGGGTGTTTCAAAAATGGAACATCTCACACAATAAGTTTTGGGACACTTCGGACAAAAATTTCCGACGGGCCAGAAAATGGAACAACTTCGGGGATTTCGGCCGATCGGGGAACAGAATGCACTTTCGTACTTGGGACAGCCGGGACAAAAATGTCCGACAGGCCCAAAATACATACAAAATGGCCCAAAACACAGATTTTCTCAATTTTCACGACTTACGCACTTTAGAGAAAAACACTCATAACTCAAAATTTTGAAATTTTACTTTTATCAGAGCAGGGAATTTTGAGTGGACAACGTGTCTAGGGTATAGGATATGGTCAGGAAACATGAAACGAGTTAGGTGTAGGAACGTTTAGGTATGTTCCAATACACCAAGGGCAGGACTGTCAGGATAATTTATTCATGTAAGAGGTAAGGTAAGGTCATTATATCAATCAACACAGGTAACATTGTTGCAAGGTTATAGTGAACACATGGGGTCAAAGGTCACTAGCGATGCTCCCGGTCCAATTATCTAAGTCATGGCATGGGTAGGGCTGAGGTATGGGTAAAATAACAAGTCCCCAAATGAGGATGAGGTTAGGTAGTAAATGATGAGGTCAAGAAGGTGAGGTGAATGGTTAGGGTAAGCACTTGGGTGAGGGAAAAAAGAGTGACGGGTAGATTAATAGGGTGAAATTTAGGCAATGTGGAAGAGAGAGTGATCGATGCCGGTCAAGGGTAACCGATCATGATAAGGTAGGGAAAATGACCGATGCCAGTGAAGGTAAAACCAACATCGGTTAGGTCGGGTTTGCTGTAAAAAAGGAAAATTCCACATTTTTTGAAATCATTTGTCTGCAAATAGAGGAAAAAGACACAAGAAAGAGGAAAAGTTAGAAAGCATCCTGGACAGGATGGAAATTTGAGTTAGCGAGCCAAATAGTGGGTGATTGGTAGTGGAGAGATGGGTCTACGAGATTAGATTGGTTGATTTGATTAGTTGGAGGCACGGTTAGTGAGTGGTGATGGCGAGAGGCCAAAGAAAGATCGGGGCGGGCCACCAAGTGCAATGGCTAGACATGCTACATGTTGTCGCCAAATCACTGCACCCCGAATGGCGAGGATGTGAATAGGAAGTTCGGTGTGATTGGGACACATGGATCACCTCTCGAGTTTGTGGGACTTGGGCTCGAGGTGAACCTCCCGGAGAAGGCCGGCTTCCTCTTCCTAAACTAAGTCTTTGTACTACTCCTAGTGTAACAAAAATGATTATCTAGTCCTACGCTAACATTTTCATGGGGTTTTAGGGAAAGAGTTTTACAGAAATGAAACTATACTAGGGATGGTGATGCACCGAATAAAGGGTGTCTTTAGATTCAGGAAGGGTTAATTTGAAGAGGGTGTGTGCACCAGTCAGTCAACTTCACCTATCACTGAACTTAGAGAGGGTACAGGATACCACAGACTAAGAGACACACGTTCCCTTTGTTAAACTTTATCAGACCGAGAAATATACCGGTTTCCCAATGAAGAAGGATGAACTCAAGAAGGGTGAATGACACCACAACTCAAGCCATCTGCATGCAATACTCCACCACTCGATAAGCACGAAACTCCAAGAACCTGCAATAGAAACTTAAACTCGCACAAAGTGTACTTGCGAAGTCTGAGAAAGGCACAAAAAGAAGCACATAAGGATGAAAGGACCGAGATTAGTCACAAAACACACACTTTTATTGCTTCAATAACATGCACAATGCATCATACATTCAGAAGAGGCAATAGTTGCCATTACAGTCTTGAAGAGGAGGCTTGAAAGTTCTCTCAACACACAAGAACAACTTGCAGAAGAGAGAGGACCCTTGAAAAGTATACACTCTTTGAGATATCTAACCTCGTCCAACTTATGCAACTGTTGGAACCCTTTGAAATGAGCTTCCAACTTACATTTATAGAAAAATATGTGAGAAAGAAGAGGAAATGGTCATAATTACATTCCTAAAATGAAGGCCCATGATGTATTTATTGCAGTTAGTTGAACCACCTGAGAAGGTTCCATCATGGGTCATTAATTGCCTGATGACCTAGTCTTCTCAATTAATTAAAAGAATATTTAAATAAAATATTTAAATAATAATAATAAATATTATTATTAAAATATTTAAATAAAAATATTAATTTAATTAACATAATGTCGAGACCCCCCGTTGACCCGTTTGACTTGAAGAGGAGGGGGGTCCATGTGGATAGAGTCTGCACAAATCTCAACTCGGTGAGCTTCGAATCCTCTAACTCGGTGTTGCAATCGATTTTGAACCCCACACTAACTCTTTCCTCGTCTTGGCAATCGAGCTCTTTTGCATTGAGTCCTTCAAATGGTGAGCTATCAAACTTGATTCTTATCATTTTGCTAAAATGCATGTAGATCCTGTGAACCTGGCCTGATGCAAATTAAGACTCGCCTCACGAATGCCACTACTACGGTCTTGCTTCAAACTCCAAATCGAGCCATTCTGAATTACCAAGCCACCTATATGCATTGTGAACATGAAGCTTTAAGCCCGAAATTGAAAGCCTCTACAAATACATTAAACTTCAACACCCGCGAGCTTATTCTTTATCTCGACTTGGTACCAATGTTTCCACAATATGAAAAGTTTGACTCTAAATCATACTTAGTGGATTTGATCCATAATACATTGGTTGTACCCACAGAGGTTAAACAATTCAATGAATTTAAATTATTTCACTCCTGCATGTTGTGCCATTTAGAAATGATTTTCGAGCTATGAAAATTGTTAGGGATCACGTTACGTGGCCCTGTCAACACTCAATCGATTGATTTCTCTGTGATAGCTCTAGCTTGACAGATAGAGTTATTTCTTCTTGTTTTGGACCACATATTCACATGCATTCCACGTTCAAACTCCATGAAACAACACCACGAGCTCTTCAACTGATTCGACCTGGCTTTGTTTTGCATATCAACCCGAGCACCCGGTTGGCTCAAACTCACTTGAATGTCATGCTTAACCCAACATTTCTAAAAAGAATGGTTTTACCACAATGTTCACGGTTCTTCCTTATCATATAACACTTGTAGTAAGAATGTTTTAGCTTGGCCATAATAAGCACAATTGTATCTTCCAAACGATGAGAAAATGCCATTATCAACAAAGACCTAATGCTGCCATGATGATGACCCAGGCTTATGCCCGTAACATGTCGATAGACACCCTTAAGACTGATTCTTGGACAAAGAGCCCTTCGGTATTTTGGCAGTGCACTCGGCAAATCTCGGCTCCTTCATGTATGGCATAGGTAGCTGTGAGCTAAACAATATACTCGTTTTTCCGGAAACTAAGAAGATCCTTCATGTTACAATTTGCAACACATAAAAGGAGCCCTTCAAAAAATACGTTGAACAACTGGGGCAGCCAAGAGGACCTTGGAAAAAATGTACAGTAACAACCATATGAATTCTTCCTTAGTCATGGATCAAAGCTAATAGAAATAAAGCTAGATAAAATTAGCTTGAAACTACAGTATAATCGTCCATTTGTTAAAACAAGTTTCTCATAACTTTGGTAAAAGAATATTTATTATTATGCGATTGGACGTACATAATGGAAGAGTATAAATATTGCATCGTCCACGAGTTTTCAAAGAGACCATCAAGGATGTAACATGAAAAACAAAAATGACCGGGTATTTTCGTGAGCGACCTTCACATTTAATTCGTTTTTAGGTAAAGAAATGCTGAGCAATACGAATCGTTTCATTCTGTACCGTAGTAAACCTTCATCTCCTGATTCAGCAGATTTTATGAAGCCTTGAATGGCGTGACTCCAATCCATCGTACACGGCAGTGAATATTTGTTTCCTGCAGCTGTCATAGATCCGAGTTCAGAATAAGGATAAGCCACAGTTTGAGGATGCATTCGATATTGATCAGATAACAACACAGTTGGACAACCTGTTTGCTGGAAGCGTTCAAAAGACTTCAGAATAAGGATAGGCATGCATTCGACACTGAACAGATAACAATACAGTTGGACAACCTACTTGTTTAAACGCGTTCAAAAGGCTTTTACTTGTACTGCGCATGCCTGCTGACTGTGCGTGGGAGCAACTGCCACTTTAATTATCCTGGTAACTCGCACAAAGACTCGGACTACTCCAAACTGCTGGGGTTTTCATGACGGATTGCCATCTTAATATTTCCCTTGGCAGTTTGATCCGATTTCTCCCCAGTGCGGAGTGAACAACATGGTTTTCCATGCCAAAATTTCCACTTGGCGGTGCTGCTCCGAATCTCCCCCGCGTGGAATTTCTTCCTTGGCTTGCCATCCACGAAAACCCACTTGGCATTGCTCGCCTTATTTCCCCTTCGCGGAAGTTTGGTCATGGTTTGCCAAACCAATATTTCCACGCTTGGCAGTGTTTGCCTTATTTTCCACGTCCTTGGCAAGATAGCAAAATGTTTCCCATGCGCGGGATTTTCATGACGGATAGCCATCATATTGTCTTCACTTGGCAATTTGACCCGATTTCTCCAATTCACGGAAGTCTGACCATGGCTTACCATGGGTATATTTCCACTATTCATTCCTTAGCGTGGGATTAACAGCTTGGCCTGCCATCGTAATAGTTCCACGCTTGGCATACTAGCTCCAAATCCCCACGTAACAGCTTGGACAAATTAATTCACGGGCCCCGGCCTCAGCTTTGCCGCGCAAACTTGGCAATTTGACCCGATTTCTCCACTTCACGGAAACTTTTCAATGGCTTGACATCACATCATTTCCCTTGGCAATGCTCGCCTTATTTCCCACGTCCAGGATTGGAGTGCGGGGTTTCGTTATCATTTGGCCATATTTCGTTTTGGACAGATGGCCACCGATCTCCACTTTTCCACCAGCGCGCGGGATCTTCATGAATCTTCTCCTGCCGAGTTTTCCTTCAACAGATTTGAGGATAACATTAAACTCTCAGTGCAAACATTTCAGCTGTAGCTTGTAAGGTGTGATAATTTCAACAGAATCCTTTATGCTCGCCAATCTAGTGACTCGTTGAAGATGCTCATATAATTGCAAAGCAAATTGTGCCTCATGAATATTCTGATATGAAACAGTCCCACCTCTATGAGATTCACTTCCATGAGTTACATCGTAAAACAAGTAAGATCTCGATAGAGAGTCTTTGTAATAAATTTCCTCAGGTCTGCTGGTAACACTCTTACTGTCACTTAATCGATTTTCATAAAAATATCTTGAAGGAAAATCCCGAATTTGAGGATGCATTCGATGCTGAACAGATAAAAACATCGTTGGATGACTTGCTTGCTGGAAGTGCTCAAAAAGGCTTCTACTATACTGCAACATGTCAACTACCTGTGCACCAAATGCTCGGCCGAGGAAGGTCTGAACACCATTATAATTTGCAGCTCTTTTTAAAATGTCGGTTTGACTCAATTTTACATGGGTATTCCATGGTGCTTATACTATCTTCCTGGGTCGATAGAAGTCCTTCTATTATGTAATTACAAACCCGAGATTCAATGATGTTGAACCTCCCATATCTGCATAATTTCATATCATCTCGGTCAAACAAGATAATTCTCCCAAGTGGTTGGTCGAGCACTGTCTTAATGGATTAAACCTGGCATCATGTTGACTTTGACTCTCCCTGACTTGGCCTTCAGATCTTTTTGCATCGATCTCCACCGAGATCCTTGTACAGTTCCTTTCATTTGTCAATTTTCAACGAGCTATATTTTGCATTAACAAGACCATCGTCGAGCTCTTACAACTAAGAGTCTCTACTGAGATGATTTCTGACTATCAATTTGACACCGGGTTCTTTAACAACTCGACCCTGAACTCTTCACTGAGTCGAGATCAACTGGGTGCCTTTCGATGCTAGGTGATCTCTTCATATGCAATTTAGGAATTATTTTTTTAATTATTGCATCTCGATAATAACCAAGGTGGGTTCTTGGACTATTATTTCATTTTGAACGTGATAGGACCCCCTTGTCCAATCTTGCAAGGTGTGCAAAATTGGATAACAAATACCACAGAGATGGTAACATGATGAGGTAAGAATCAAACCCTTGTTGTGTTTTGTTAGATAGATTAGGTGATAGGAGGGGGTTTGAAAATTTGGGCTTTTTGTTTTAGGGGGGAAATGAAATTGGAAATGTGGGAGGGTGATTTGCGAGATGATGCTTTGATGTTGATATACTGTGATTATTTATGCATAGATGGATGAGTGATAGGTGTTTTAGGCATGGTTGAGTCAGGTTGGTGTTAGGAATGATGGAGTCAGGTCATAGGCATGGTTGAGTCAGGTTTTAAGCATGGTTAAGTTAGGTTGTAGGCATGATTGAGTTAGGTTTGTAGGCATGGTTGAGTTAGGTTTGTAGGCATGGTTGAGTCAGGTTGGTGTTAGGCATGATGGAGTCAGTCATAGGCATGGTTGAGTCAGGTTTTAGGCATGGTTAAGTCAGGTTGTAGGCATGGTTGAGTCAGTCATAGGCATGGTTGAGTTAGGTCATAGGCATGGTTGAGTTAAAAGTGGGTGAGTTTGTAATTCATTAATGTGTGTGGTTAATGATGATATAGTCACTTGTGAGATGTTTTATAATATATGCATGATGATGGTAAATAAATGGCAGTCATAATAAATGTATGTTGTGATGATGATAAAATGTGAAGTAACTTGTTTTTTGTTTGGTTTAATTTCCAATTTTGGATATAAAAAGGAAATGAAGTAGGGTAGAATGTGATTTAGGAAAATGAAAGATGAATAGGTTAGGGTAGAGAGTGGCATAGCTAACCTCCAAGGGCCCCATACCCTCAGAGAGCTACCTACATAGTCTTGGTGAAAAGGGACCTTAGGCCGATGTAGTTCTCCCATAAGCTAGGGAAGAATATGAGGAGGTAAGAGAATGAGATGGTAGGTTTTAGGCATGATTTGGGTTTAGGTCTATTAGGTGTGGGTGAGTTGTGGGAAAATTGGTATAGGTGATTTTGATGGTGGTAGAAGAAGAAGGTTACCCCAAAGTTAAGTGTCAAGGACCAAGTCCTATATAAGGTAATCAATACGTAATAAAGAAGGTTAAAAGATAAGAGGGGGCACGAAAGCTGCTTGATTGGTGAGGATCATGACGAGTAGGTCATACCTTAGAAGAGGTGATGAACATAAGACCCTAAAGACATTGCATGATTGATTGTTTTAAGGGTGAAAAGTAGTCACATGATCACCAAATGGCATGGTTTCCAAGAGGTCCCTTGAGGCAGTAGGAAAATGGGAGTATGAGTGGTGAGAGGGGTGAAAGGTGGTTAAGTTTTATGTGGTATGAGGTAGAAGCCCTTTGGTCAAGAGATCCAAGGTCACAATGGGAAAGTCCATGACTAAAAGGCTTTCTATGTTGACTTGTATTTGAGATAGACTGATTGATGCGGGAAGTCTATATAGGATGAGGAAATTAACTCCTTGAGGTCTTCATGAAGTTGATAGATGTGGAAAGCTTCAGATTCTCTCACTTCTTCAATTTTTTTTTGAAAGAGCTTTACATAGCTATCCTTTGAGGGAGTAGTCTATTTATAGCAGCGATTGCAGAGAGGAAGATGTCCTTATGAGGGAGTCATCTTTTTATTGGAAGTTTGACTCAAGGAGTTGGATCCCATGTGAGGGATTTGAAGTCATGGACAAGACCAAGGTGAATAATATGATTCTTGTTCAAAAATCAAGGTGAAACAACCATGGGATCTCATCTAAAGGTAGATGAAAAGTATCCATGAGAATCATGCTATGTGCAACACCATGGTACACATATTCAAGAGAAGATAACCAAAGATGGGTGCACATGTGATTCTTATTTAATCATTGGTGATGGTGTAGGGTGTGGATAGCACTCAATGGACGAGCATGGAAAGAGGCACAAAGTGAGGTAGGACTAAAATTCAACAATAGAATGGTCTAAGATGCAAGGCGTTAAGGGGTTCGAGTTTAGGTTTACCATCGAGTGAAGATAAAAGATAAGAACCTTATCCATAAGTATGGGTCACGATGTATGGTCCAAGCCAATTAGGAATAAATTTTCCCTTTACTTTTTTTTTTGCTTTAGTTACATGTTGATTTTCTTTTAGAACAAGGTCACTAACTTGGAAGGTTCGTTTATGGACGTGTTTATCATAGGTCCGTTTGATACATTTTTGTAAACTTGAAGGTTGTCAAGAGTGTTAAGATGATGCTCATATAATAACTCAAGTTTTGTTAAATGGTCCTAATGAAATTCGTCATCATTGAGAATGTCATGGAGAGAAATGTAGAGTGAGGGAATCTAGACTTTAAGAGGTAGATCAGCCTCTCGTACTCATAGACCGAGAAAAGGGTGTTGTGGCAAAGGTGGAAGTAAAAATACTAGTGTGGTATGCCCATAGGGTGAAAGGAATGTGTGTATGCCAGTCCTTCCCAAAGATCATTAACCACTTTCATGAGAATTTTGTTTTAGGTTTTGTTAGTGGATTCGGCTTGGCCGTTAGTCCGTGGGTAATAACGGTGATGAGAAACTTAGCTGAATATCAAGGTGTCACAAAGTTTTCACAATGTTTTGTTTTTGAATTGTTTTCCATTATCAGTGATGAGGCAATGAGGAACACCAAAGTGATAAATGATGTGATGATTAATGAACTCACATATTTTCTCAGCTTTATGGAGATAAGTGGTATGGATTTGAACCATTTTGTGTAGTATTTAGTAGCGGTGATGATCCATTGATGGCATTGGGAAGAATGGGGATTGATCTCTCTGACAAGATCCAAACCCCATTGAGAGAAGGGCCAAAGGTAACAGGTGACCTGTAAGGCATGACTAGGTGTATGATGAATTTTGGCATGTTTTTGGAATTTTACACAATGCTTGACGTAGTCACAACAATCATAGTTAAGGGTCAGCCAGTAATAGCCTAGGTGAAGAATACACTTAGCAACAACAAGGCTAATGAAGTGACCTCCACATATGCCATCATGAACTTCCTTAATGGTATAAGAAATTTTAGAACTTGTGAGGCATCGTAAGAGAATACCATAAAATTTTTGCTTATAGAGGAGGACCCCATGATGATGTAACGAGAGAACTTTTTAAGGAAGGCACGTTTTCCATTAGAGATGAGATTAGGAGGTAATATGGAAAGAGAAAGATAGTCAGAGTATTGTTTATACCAAAGGTCACTCGGTCTAGGGTGACGGTTCCGATGGAGTAAACGTCATGAGGTAAATAAGAGGGTGATTGGATTCATTATATGGTAAGAAAGATTTTAGAATCGGTGGGTGAAGAGGGTATTTGAGAAGCCAAACATGCCATGGTGTCTACAATTTTTGGTTGAACGGAGGATGGTTTAAAGCGCGTAATGATCAAAGGTAGTCAAAAGTATGTCTACATGATGTTTATACTTTTGAAGTATCTCATTACAACATTGGTATATACCATTGACTTGGTTTATGACCAATTGAGAATCACCAAAGATGTTGATTGATTTGACATCTAGGGTGTAGGTGGCTTGGAGACCTAATATGAGTGCTTCGTATTCGAAAATATTGTTTATACAATCAAAATTGAGTTTGAAAGACAAAGGCATGGGTTCACCATCAAGAGAAATGAGGATAACACCAGCCCCACCCCCATGTTAACACTTGGAACCATCAAAGAAGAGTGTCATTTGGTAAGCGGGTTCATCCAGGGAAAGGGTAGCAATTGACTCATCTAGAAAGTCAAAATTAGAGGGTTGATCCCTGGAAATAGGTGCGTCAGCCAATTGGTCGGCAATAGCTTGGCCCTTGATGGAATTTTGATGAATGAACTCAAGGTCAAGGTCAGCTAAAAGCATAAGCCAATGTATGAAACACTGATTTTGATAAGGTTTGGCATACATGAAGTGTAAGGGGTCGTGTTGGTCACAACATAGGTTTTGTGGTTGAGTAGATAATGGCAAAGTTTTATGGCAAAAACTAAGGCTGAGCAAAGTTTTCCAAAGATGGGTGTATCGAGTTTCGTAGTCTAAAAGAGTATGGCGTATGTAATAAACTAGTTGCTCCTTGTGTTCTTTATTGCAATGAGCGAGCATGGCCCCCAAAGAGTGATCAGTAGCTGAGATGTATAAGTAGAAAGGTTAATCATCTTTAGGTGGAATGAGTATGGGAGGTTAAAGAAGGTATCATTTTAAGACCTCAAAATCTTTGTAGCAATCATCATCTCATTTAAAGGAGACATCTTTCTTGAGAAGGTGATGAAATGGTTGACACCGATCATATAATTGTGAAATGAAATGATGAATAGATTGTAACTTACCTTGTAGGCTATGGAGTTGCCTAAGGTTAGTGAGGCATTTCCAAAATGGCCTTGAATTTAGTAGGTTCAAATTCTATACCACATAGTGAAATGATAAATCCCAAGATTTTTCTTGAGAGGACCGCGAAGACACACTTCTTAGGCTAAAGGTGAATGTAATATTTAATGAGGTGTTCAAATATGGTTTTGAGAACAGCGAGGTGCTCATAAGCAGCATTTTTATTTGGTCGAGAGATCATCCACGTAATCTTCCAATATACGATGCATGATGTCATGGAAGATGTAAGTAATAGCCCACCGATATGTGGCACCATATTTTTAAGGCCAAAAGGCATGACTCAATAGCAAAAGGTCCACCAAGGGGTGATGTATGTGGTTTTGTGTTTATCCTCCGGGGCAAGAAAGATTTGGTTATAACCCGAGAAGCCATCCATGAGTGATAGCATCTCGTGACAAGTGGTAAGGTCAACCAGCTGGTCAATACGAGGTAGAGGGAAGTCATGTTTTGGATAGGCAAGGTTTAGGTCATAGAAATTTGTGCAAATGTGGAGTCCCCTTGTTACCTTAGTTACTGAATGTACAATGTTAGAAATCCAACAAGGATAATCAATGGGTAAGATGAAGGAAATGGAAATAAGGTGCTGAAGTTATTATTTGACAAGAAGGGCAATACGAGGGTGCATTTTCCTTAGTTTTTGTTTGACAGGTTTGGCATCAGGAACGGTTACGATATTGTGGACCACTATGGTGGGGTCAATATCTGGGCATGTCTACATAAGACCAAGCAAATGCATGGTTATGATCTTTGAGAAAAGAAGTGATGGCTTCTTGTTTAGCAACATCTAAAGATTGACCGATCTTTAGGATGTGCGGGTTATCCTGAGTATGAATGTTGATCTCGATAGTCAATTCATTCAACATGGTCTGTGTCTCAGAGGGTAGTGACCGATGAATATATGAGTCTTCTGCACTAAGGTAGGTGAGTATAGATTCATCATCCCGACATCAACATCGTTAATTGAATGTGTATCGTCATCGATCATTTCAGGATATAGGAAGGGAAGAGAGGAAGGAGCCTCACCCTCGCATTGATAAGTCAAAGGCCCTAAGGAAATGGTTTTTATGAAAAAAATGTTAGGAGGGATGGATTCTAGAACCATTGACTCCATCGGCGAAGACGGTGATGGTGGTGAAGAAGGTGGAGAAGGGCTGATGTCCTCAATGAGTTCAATGCGGGCTTGTTTGTAGGTGGTTCAGGAAATCTGATACCACTACGTTCATTATGTTTGTAGGTAGTACATGGAATAATAGTATGGTGGCCTTGCTCGTAAAATCCAAAGCCAAAAACCTTCCATGCACATCGGTGCGGGAAGGTGTGGGAAAAATGGTGATTAGTAGTGAGTGACCGAAGTCGAGAAAATGGGTGGGTTTGTGACGGTGGTTCGAGTGTGTAAGTGGTAGTATCAAGTCCCCCATAGGTGAGACTGGTATGAAGGTGAGGAGGACCATAAAGGAGGCATTCTCATATGTGGTGATCATAGCGATGGTGTTGGTGAAGGCTTATGTACTCTTTTGGAGTAAGGAACGTGTTAACACTATATAGGCGATACTCCCCCAGAGTGAGGCATTGAAAAATGCCTTCTAAGGGATCATTGGTTGGTATGTGGGTAGCTGAAATGGATGATGTGTCGGAGGTCAATGCGGAGGTGGAGTTAATGGATTGGGAGGTTGATGGGTCAGCCATGGAGGTTGTGGAAGTGGTAGGAATGGAGGAGGCATGTGCGGTTGAGGTAGCGACTATACTGGTAAGCGGAGGTGTAGGTGAAGTGGTAGGGGTCGTGGAGGTAGACACCTTAATGGTATTAGCACATCATTGGGTCAGTAAAGCATGTTACATGTTTTAAAAGGTGGTGGATCAGATGGGATAGTGTAGGTGTGTCCCTCATGTTCAAACTTTACACAATGATGTAAAGTGGAAGGAACACAACCCATGACACGAATCTAGGGTCTCAAGCAACAGGTATATTGAAATTCCCCCAAGATGTAGAATAACTCGAATAGTGTGGGCTCCCACGTAAACATGGAGGATGATGATGCCTATTGTAGAGGTGATAGCATCATTAAATGACAACAACATGAAAAGATGTTTATGCATGTAATTGTCAAGTATGCGCATTTGAGTGAATACATGGGATGAAATGATGTTAATGCTAGTTCCCCCATCAATCATCACATGTCGTACCCGTATATAATTGATGTGGATAGAGATGAAGAGGGTTGGGTCTGGGTCATCCATTTGGTGTGGTGCGATCTCTTCCTCTAAGAAGCTAAGGGAGGCTACTTGGTGAGTAAATTGAGGTGTGGATAGGTGGCAATTTGGTGAGAGAGGCTACATGATGGGGCGTGATAATGGAGGCTATAGGTGTAGGGTCATTCGGTAAAAACTCCATAGATTATAGGAGCTCCATGAGAGCTTGACGATGGGATTCGAGGTTTGGATGAGGTCATATAAGGACATTTTGAGGGGGATTGGTGTAGTTATTTGAGCATGACGCGTGATGTGTGACCCCATTAGAAATAGGATATGTGGGGCTGCGGATAGTGATTTTAGGTGTGGGTACAGATGGTATGTTGGGTATAGGATTGGTTGGTGAGTCAATTTCCTTTTCCTTTCCTTTTTCCTTCTGAGCACGGGTAGCAACATGGATCATGTTGATTTGAGGGGAGTTGGTAAATGGAGAAGGTGTAGGATGAGTGGTATAACGACATGACAGGAAAAAACCTACCGGGGGAGAAAATCCTTATGAAGTGAGCTAGGTGCAACGACATTTAGGTGATGGTGTGGTAAGTTCTCTAATGCAAACCATGTTAATTTTAAATCTTAGGGGTGGCTCTAAGAGTTGAGGGGGTGGAGGTCATGGTTGTTGAGTAGGCAGTGAGGGAAGGACTATGGAAATGGGTGTTGGTGAAATGAGGTCCTCATCAAGAAGGTCATCATCATCAAAGTTTTCTTCAGGAGGACATAACTGGATAAGGATGGTTTTCAAAGCCTTGCAATTCTCCACATCATGCCCTAGCACACGATGGTAGGCACAAATTTTAGTGTCATCAAACCTTTTTGGCTTCGGTTTGAGGGGTTCATAAGGTCTAAGCAAAGTGATAATGTGATGGTAGAAGTCTCAAGGAGGTTGCTTAAGATTTTGGCATAGGACCCTACTACTGGGTCACAATGGGAAGTGAAAGTGGGTTTGGGCGTAGGTGTGGCTGATTATTGAGGAACGGTCCTTGTAGGATGGGGGAATGGGTTGAGCTATGGTTTTGGGTGTTGGTGGGTCTTGGTTGTTGGTCGTGTTTGCTTGGGTAGGGGTATGGTAGATGAACCTGGAAGGGGAGTGTGTGGTTATTTTGACTACCTTATTAGAGGGTGGTGGATTTTTGTCTTTGGGTTGCACCTTCTTGGGTAAAAGTGATATGGGTGTATGAGATATAGAGAGAAAAGTGGAAGGGTGAAGAGGGAAAGCTACCAAAGGGATAACGAGGTGCTTTGTGAAGGTGGATGACATGGTTTGTGTAGGGGTGTGAGGGACAGAGACTGAAGTGAAATGGGTAGTGAAGAAGTAACCGATGGTATTAGAGGAATGGGTGGTAAAGATGCTGTAGGTGTGGGTGTAAGTCATGTCGGGTGCTTGGGTAAGTTAGAGGTTTGAAAGAAAGGAATGGGCTATTGTGTTTTTGGTTTACTGATGGGTGGAGGTTTCTTAACCATGCTAGGAGGTTGAGGTCCTAAGACAGATGGAAAGGGTGAAGGTGATGAAGGTGTGATCGGCGAACTTGGAGTAGAGTTATATGGGATTGGCTCTTCGGTTTGGGTGTTGAAGTAGGTTTGGTGTTGACTTCGAGGATGTATCTAAATATAGTTTGATAGGTGGATGAGTAAGGCTAGTGGTTAGGGTGATCCCTAAGGTTAGTAATAGGTTTAGTCGAGGAAGATGGTGTAGATGTGGGTTTAGATTTAGATGTATGTTGGATTATGGGTAAGGGTATGTGTTGAGCTATGATGGGTGTCATGGAAGAATTTGTGATAGAGGTGGTTGTGCTTGGCTCGATTGGTCAAAATATCCTTGGGTAGATAGTGGAAGTGTCAACAAGTGACATCCACAATAAGGCTCTGTCCACATAATCTAAGCGATCGTCTAAATGTGAGAATGACACGTCTATAGGTGAGGTTGAGGAGGACTTAATGGTAATTTTCGTAAAATGTTTCTTAGAGACGGGGCAATTTTCTAGATTCAGCTTCCATGGGTAAGAGAGCTGAAATTAGGTCTGTAGGATCTTGGGTAGATGATGGAGAATGGTCACCCAGAGGAAAACGTATTTCTAATGGATCTTTGATGGGTGGAGGAGTAGATGGGTGCTCTTCTGTAGGTGGGGGAGATAGTGGGTGCTCCTCTGTGGGTGGAGAAGATGGCAGGTGATCCTCCATGGACTAAATAAGTACTATGGGTGATGGTTTCCTAGGTGAAGAAGCAAAAGGTGAAATAGCCTCGATATTAGTGGAAGGTTCCTCCACGAGTGAGGAAGGAGGTGAAAGGTGTTCCTCTGTGGGTGGAGGAATAGGTGAGGTGGGTTCCAATGTAGAAGGAGGACTTCGGGCTAGGATTTCCTCAATGGAAGGAATATGTGGTAATTGGGAAGCAATGGGTGCATCGCTAAAAATAGCGTGGACCTCACGGGTATGGCTATCATGAGTTGAGGTCTCACCGGTTTTATCAGAAAAAGGGGCATGATTAGGAAAGGGTTTCTTGAAGATGTGTAGGTTTTGATTGGTAGGTGTATTAGGATTATCCACAATTAACTCTCCTTTCTCAAGAATTTCTTGGACAATATTTTTGAAAGTGATGCAATTGCCGTCACTATGACCCTTTACTCGGTGATAGTTACAAAAGTCATGTTCTTTATACCATACAGGTGTGGGGTGAGCAGGGTCAAATGTGTGGTTTTATAGGAGGAAGGGTGATGACACCAGCTTTAATGAGATTTTCTAAGATAGAAGAATAAGGCTCCCCAATTGGGGTATATTTCTATTGTTCCCATTTGAATTGAAAAGTATGAACGGGTGAGAGATTAGATGAGGGACTAGCCTGATTTGATGGATAGGTTGGGCTAGCTTTGAGTACCACTGCATTAGTGGTTCCCTTGGCCTTTGAATAATTATTCTATGGTTTTGAAGAAGAAGAGGTATCATTCGACTTAAATGCCGAGTTCTTATTACGTAGTTGGATTTTCTTCTCTTCAATAGCCCAAATCTCTAGCTTTTGTGCCATGGTGAATGCTTCGTTAAAGGTTCGGAAGGTTTGGACCTACAGGGTCGGTGAGATATGTCTAGCACAAGCCCATGTGAAGATTTTGATGAGTTCAGTTTGTGGTAGTTGGAATGTGAGTTGATTGATCAGGCTACGCCAGTGAGCAACAAAATATGCAATAGATTCGTCATCATACTAATGCGTGGAGTATAGGTCAGTCATGGTAACCTTCTTAACGATATTAATGGAGAAGTGATCCAAGAAGGCTTGGGATACTTGATTAAATGAAAATATAGAGTGTCTAGGTAACCCACTATACCAATCTAACGTGGGTCCAGTCAGAGACATGGGAAAGGTCCTTAGGAGAAAAGCATCATCATGGGTGATTAGGTAGCACCCATGTTTGAAAGACCATAAATGTTGTTATGGGTCTTCTTTTCTATTGAAATAGTTGAATTTAGGCATTTCCCAATGCATGGGATATGGATGGATAGGAATGGATGGGTGGATAGGCTCATTACAAATCTCATCGTAGGTGAGAGAGTTACATGTGCCAAAACTCGATGCTTCTAGTGTTTGCATCTTGTCCATCATTAACTTGATTAGGTCATTGGTAGGTTGTGATGGATGGGTGCCTCCTGTAGTGTAAGAGGGTTGGTGTTGGGCATGTAACAAGGGTGGCATTCTAGTATATGGTGCTGCCATATAGGTAGATTGAGAAGAAGGTAGTGAAATAGGGGTATGTACCCAGAGTGAATAATAGATGAAACAAGAGGCTGCTGATAGTACGTATATGGAGGTGGAAGGGTCGTGGTGACCCTAGTGGAAATGGGGCTAAAGATTGCAAAATAGAAAGGATGACATTTTGAAAAGGGGTAGGGGTCACCGACACTAGAGGTGGTTGTGTAGCTATGGGTATATGCGAGACAATAGGGGCGGATGAGGTTGTATTCTAGGTGGTTGGTGAAGGTATAGTGGATGTGGTGGGTGCAACGAATGTGGTAGATGTGGCAGTCATAACGGGTATAGGGCCTAGCTGTGAAATGACTAAGGGTAAGGTAGATGTGGGTAGTATGGAGCCAGATGAGGCTGATGTAGAGTGGGGACGAGAGTTCGGGGATAGATATGAGCATGTCATATATTAACCGACCCAAGCTATCTCAAGTGGATGAGTGGGAAAGGTAAAATTTCAAGGCGACTATATTTTGGTCAAGGAGTCATGTGAACTCCTCATCTCTTGTAGTGATAGTGATAGGTTGGGTAGGATCAATGGGTGATAAAATATAAGGTGGTGAAGGACTAGGGGGAGTGGTTGACGATAGGTGTGGAATATGAGGGTGCTTGCTTGTCAACGCATTAGTACCATGTGAACCGGTACTAACGTGGTAAGACTACTTTCTATAAATGACACATAAATACAACAGAGATATGATAAATAGGTAGTGGTAGGTGAATTGGGGTCAAAATGTCAGCTAGAAAATTACACAAAGCAACCGATGTTAGTTAGGTTAAATCAATTCGATCACAGTAACCGCAATCGATCAATGTGGCAAGTGGACAGTTGGTCAAAATAGAGTAAAAGGCCAATAATCTTCCTAGTATGCAAGATGTTAATGGGACTTACTAGGTCAATGAATATAATAAGAGTGAAGAGACTCTAAATAGTTAAAGAAGGTGAATTGGTTTCCTTTTGGGTAGGTTAACCAAAATAACAGTGAACTGATGCCGGTTGGGTATAACCGATGATGGTTAGAGGGTAATCGATGATGGTCACTGGACCGACACCAGTTAATGTGAAATTGAAACAATGATGAAGAAATTGTGGTTGTGAGTTAAAATTAATGTGGAATCAAACCCAAAATCTTGAGAATGATGAGAATATGGTCCAGCACACTCAGATGAAGCTGGAATACACCAACTGTGATGAGGAGCATGTAAGGAGAAATAAGAAGAAAAATGAAGAACGAAATCCTCTCACCTCAAAATGCAAGCCAAGTAGAAACACTAAGAAAAATATGATCCTAAGAGTGATTTTTCTATTATGTTTGTTTAGCTTATGCTATTTAAGGACTGACTCATGAACTGTAGAATAGAGTTTTTTGGTGAGGATGACTTCCTATGAAGAAGGAGATCTACAAGGAGAGGTTTTAGGTATGTTATGGTGGGGGTGGGCTGTCCTCTGAGGGGGTACTCGCTAGAAGTAACAAGTAGGGTGCCCACTATACTATGATTGTGTGATCACCTGCAATTTCTTCTGGGTGAGATGTTTTTTAAGAATGTGTATATTTTCAATTTTGTGGTGTTTAGATATGACTCGAGAGAGAGAGAGAAGGAGAAAGAAAGTGCTTTATGATTCATTTGTCAACCATCACCGGGAATGACTTCCAAAGATAGGTTGCCCTCATTTAATATGAGCTAATGCAAAAAAGTAGAATGAAATGAAGTTAATGTTAAACCCAAATCGAAATATGGAATTCGATGACACAATAATAGGAATAGGAGAGAGTATGATCTTTCACTAATGTAATGCAAATGAAATAGAAGAAGATTTCTTTTTAAGCACCAAAACACGATTGCTTTGAGACAATAGAAAGAAGAGAAAATTCTAAGGGAGAAATTTTAATGTGAGAACCTTTTAGAAAGGAAACAAACATACAATTTTTCACCTAGAAATGAAGAAAAATGCAAGAAACCTCGAATGGGTCCTACTAGATGTGCTAAAATGTTTCACCTGATTCTAGAGCATTTCTAAGAATGTTGACAAAACAAATAAGGGTAATGGGCTAGGAGGAATACCTGTTGAAATGTTGGTTGATAGGTTGTTGCACGCGTATGACTTTTGAATCCATAGCTGATCATGAGAGCTTCCTTTTTGCTTGGAGGAACTACCTAAAATGGAACACAAGACCACCAAATAAAATTTAAACAATATATGCAGTGGACTGCCTAGCATGTGCTAGATCTAAGAAGTGTGATACTTCCTGGATGGTTTTCAATCCACTGTTTAAAACAACTTAATGCTGATAATAAAGTAAATCCTACTGTAGTAAAAATGATTTAGGTATCTCATTCATATACAATAGGAAAATTGTTCACAACAGGTTAGGCTATGATTGAATCAAGGTCCAGTCACTGTCAAGGTATTGGTATTGGTTAGGGTCAAGTTTTGGGCGGTAGTTTTGGGTATTTAATAGAGGTTTTAGGCTCTATTTTTAGTTTCGAAAAAGACACAGAGACTAACGCTGTCGGTATGGTATGACCGGTATCGGTTCAAAGCAACCCGGTGACGGTTGGGTGACTAGCGTTAGCGTTAGTATGGTCGAGTGTACAGAAACTCAATAAAACTTGGTTGGGTGATATATATGGGGTTAGATGAATATGGAAGGGCAATGGCTAGATTCATATGGATCTGAGGTATGCACAGAATGGTTTAGGTCCAAGTAGGGGCAATGTAAGGATGTGGATAAAAATATGGTCAAGTTTACATGGAGGTAAATGATAGGGAATAGAAATGAAAGTAAAACTAATAACAAATGTAAAAGGATCTCACCGAATAACAAATGAATAGTTATTGATTAACAATACTTACTTTGTTTATGCGAGCTTGATGCCTAGTTGGTAATGGTGGGTGATCAAATGTAATGAAATTGGTGTAGTGATGGTGCTTCCTGATGCTTCCGTGAAGGAAAATGGCTTTTGGTTCCTTCGGTGTGTTGGCTATGGGTGTTCTTATGCATGTACGGATGTTGATTCTGCTTGCATGCATGCAGCTCTGGTTTCGTTTTTTTCTTAGAAGATGTCTCTATCTCTCGAAATGTTCCAACATCAAAATAAGGCCATTTTTGGGATAAAAGGTAACTAAGGTGGTTCCTACTTAACCGGTGGTGGTTAAGGGTAACCGACATTGGTTAGGGTGGGATTTCCTAGGTTTACTAAACTAGGAAAATCCCCTTAGTTTTCTTGGATCTCGTTTCATTTACTCATGGATTATCCTAGAAGCTTCCTTTCTTTTGTATGGGAATGTGGTTAGAGGGAATATAGGCTTTTATTTTTAGGGTTTGGGTAGGTCTTAGTTAGTTATGGAAACTTACTAAGAATAGGTCTTAGGATGAGGTGGCTAGATGAGGTGGATGTGTGGGCATTATCTCAATTAGGATATTTAAATAATAAATATGATGAGGATAATGAATTAATTTAATTTAAATAATTAAATTAATATTATAGTGGGGTGAAGGGGCCATGGCTAGGTGGATGTGCTCAAGGTATTTATCTATCGAGGACCAAAGGGGAGTGTAACCTAATTTTAGTGTCTACACTTGTATTTTAATTGTAGTATTCTTTTAATTTTTTAAAGGAGTGTTGTATTATACTTGTAAACTTCATGGTTATATCTTGAACAAACCTTTCTTGAAAGGAAGAATTTATGTGTATGTGTGACATAGAGTCCTCATCTTTTCATACTACCCTAAGATATAAAGAAATTATGATCTTATTAAATTTTTATTAAAAAAATGAAATTTGTTAATGTAATACTGAAATAGAAATTTAGTTTTAAATTGTTGTGTGAAAATAAATATTTTTGACCTTGATTTGAAAAAATGAAAGTGGTTTATTTAGTTGGGAAAAATAATGATTAATAATAGATGAATTTTTTGAGCTCATTTTCATTGCATCTAAACTACATATATATTTCTAGCCAACTTGGGTGGTGATGAGATCACTAATGAACATGCTTAGATTGTAGTAGTATTATGATTTTATGTAGACACTAAATCATGCACTTTGGGTATCTATCTAGTCTTGATCACATACCACTATTCATATGATTAATAAGAGAGAAAAGTACTAACTAATTAATGTCTTTGCCATCTTTACTTGCTTCTATTTCCTCTTTTGACCTTCTTGTAGACACCAAATTTGTGTCTTACGACCCTTGTGACCCGCATCTCATCTCGCAATCTAACCTCATCACCTAAACCTTACACAATTATTTATTAATTACCTTATAATTGATAAATCCACATCACCTTACCCGCCACCTCACTTTGCCACCTCATCATGACCTAGTCCTAACCCTAAACTAACCTAATTAAGACCCATGACTTGGTCTAGACTCACATCCATAACTAATGCCTCCTTACTCGCACTCCAAAGCCGACCTTCTAGCCACTTGACCAAGCCCGCACTGATCTCTCGGGAGAAAAGCGAGGGAAGGTGGGCTATTTTACTAAAAATAGCCTACTTTTTCCTGACCGATGCCGGTTCCTTCTCAACCGCCGTCGGTTACGTAACCGCCATCGGTTCCCCGTAAATGGGCTCCCGAACCAAAATAAAAAAATGATTTTTGAAACAACAGAGATCATCGGGAGCGAAAAACAAAGTCCGATCTTCACTTAACCAAGCAGAGACGAGTGAAGAAACCAGAAGTGCTTGCAGTAGAGGATATCAACTTGCATCTTCACCAAAACCAGTAAGTCATATCTTGCAAGTCCTCTGTTATAACATTTCTTATGCTCTTTGAATCACAAATCCTCCTAAATCCAGTTCTGAACCCACTACTCAAGATCCCATTGCATCTAGCTGTCATTCTTTTACCCCTCATCATCTCATTTCCTAATATCATCCATAAACCAACCTTACCAACACCAAGAAACACAAACACCCCACCAAAACAATCAACCTACAGGTCCTAGACCCAACCGACGGCGGTTACCAGAAACCGGTATCGGTTACCCTGACTATAACCAGAAACCAGCCTTCTCCTACTAGTTTCAACCAAGTAATCTAATTGATATTTTGCAGTCTTTTGTGTTAATTCATATTAGCAGGGGAACTGACCACCTTCGAAAGGAAGTTTTATATTTCCTGGGCCCAAGGCAGTTTCCTCATTTATTGTTTAATCAAATCTTGTGGTCTTGTGTTCTTATTTGCAGGTAGTCCTTCCAAGACAAAAAGGAGTTCTTCGCAATCAGCCTGATCTTTCTCTACGGTACGCGCACACCATCTCGACATTCTACAGGTATTCCTCCTAGCACCTAACTCTTATCTGTTTCTATAGGAACGAGTCATTCCGAGTGAAACATTTTGGCACGCCCGGTGGGACCCATTTTGGGTTTCTTTCTCTTGCTTATTTTCATTTTAGGAAGCATACTTGCTGTTGCTGCTTTTGTTATATATTTCGTAAAGAATTTGTCTTGCTTTCCTAGTTTCGCATTAGTGAAAGTCATCTCTCTTGCTTCATCGAACATAATTTTCGATTTGGGTTTAAAACACATGCATTGCATTCCTTCTTGTTATTCTTTAATTCCAGTGAACATAGATTAAATAACAATTCGTACACGTGGGGGTGATATCCATGGTATTGACAGGAAATTAACCCTAGTTTCACTGCACAACACATACCGAATCACTTCACAATTAACACAACAGCTCAAACATCCCCCTTTTTCCGTGGTATTCCTCCACCCGATTGAGGTAACCTTATAAGCCAAAACAAACTTGACATTTCCCCTAGGTCTTGTTGTTTAGGATTCTGACATCATCTTACGTCTAAAGGCATAAGCCCACGATAACTAAAATTAACCCTAGGATTAGTCTCTGGATTTGCGTGTGCATCTTGCTTGTTTTCAAATTCTGTTTTCTCTGTCATACTTTGTCTTCTGTGATCAATAAGTTGACAAATATACTCAACGTTGCTAAAAATCAAATTAGCAGCCTTTTATATCTTCTTATCCTAGACTTTTGACACCGGCATCAGTTAACTGACCGACGTCGTCTGCTCTCTGACCGACACCGGTTATTAAACCGATATCGGTTACTGTCTTCATCAGCCCCTGACAAACCAGCAACCTGCCAAATTCATCATTCTGAGGTTGTTTTTGTTCTTGATAGATTGAAACTTTCCTATGTGTTCTTGTCCATGGTTGTCATCACTCGGAAGCAAGCCGCCATGGTTTCACATGCCTGCTCTGTGTCTTTGCCTGAATCACCCCCTTCACATTCTATAGGGAACCCTACGGACACCAGTGAGATCCCCCAAATTCCTGTAGGAGACAAGGACTTTGCCAAATTTCTAGATGCTAATCCCAGCGCTGTACAATACTATTTGTCTCATGCCCCTGACCGTACGCCTGATGGTCAGCTCCTTGTTGGCATGCCTATTAGTATAGCTGCTCATTTAGCTCCCACTCCTCCTGATAACACCGCCTTACTTCCTACATCTTTAGCCCCTTCTCCCAATCCGAAAGCTTCAGAGGTTCATACGACTCAGATTGGCTTTTCCTTGGCTAATTTTGGACCTCACGTATCGTTACCACCAACTGCCCCTACCTCATCTCTCTTTCAGACCACTCCATTCATGACTTGCTCTCTGCCACCTATTCACACGAGCTTTCCTTCTCAAGCTCCGCCTACCTTTTCATTCCCATACACGTATCCAGTAACCTCAACACCTTATATGGGACATCCCTATTCTGTTGCTCCAACATACTCATCCTCCATACCTTATCAACACTTAGCCCCACCATTGTCCAGCGGAAGCCCTTGGTCCAACTTGCCTCCGTTTACCACAACCGCACCATCATCTCATCCAACCACAGATTTCATCAAACAAATGATGGACAAAATGCAAAATCTGGAGGCTTCGGTTTCAGGAAGTCGTAGCGCCTTGACATATGAACAAGTTTGTCGGGATCCTATTCACCCTACTGTTCCCCTTCATTCATATCCTCCGCAATGGGAGTTGCCAAAATTTACTCGTTTTAATAGTAAAGAGGATCCTCAACAACACTTGTGATCATTTAGACATGCTTGTTATTTGATTGCCCATGATGACGCCTTGTTACTCCGCACCTTCCCCATGTCCTTATCAGGACCCGCCTTGGAGTGGTACAGTGCTTTAACCCAGCACTCGATCTTCTCTTTTAACCAACTAGCCCAATCTTTCTTGGATCATTTCTCCATTAACATTGCCAAGAAAGTATCTATCACCGACCTTTATGCCATCCGACAATTCGAAGACGAATCTATCGCAGATTTCGTGGGACGATGGCGCGGCCTTATCAACCAACTTACATATGCCTTGCCTCAAGCTGAACTTATCAAACTTTTCACGCGGGCATGTGCTAAGCACATTTCTCCTACTCTTCAAATTCAAACTTTCCGCACATTCGACGAGGCCTTTACCATGGCTCGAAATTAGAAATTCGAGCCTTAGAAGAAGAGAAATTGCGGTTGCGTAACAAAAACCCCAATTTCCGAACTCCAGATTCTACCAACAAGCCAAACACCACCACTCCTCACGCGTCCACTTCTTCTAAATCAAAAGGAGCTGTCCACGCGGTAATGGTCAAATCTCAAACACCATCCAATACTCCGCCGAAAACCACCTATAAGTACAAAGCCAAGCCCATCAATTACACTCCCTTGGGAGAAACTTATGGCGTCATCCTGGAGAAATTGCTCAAAGCTGGGGCTATCACCTTGCCCCCTGTTAAACCTCACTCTGGGTTTGACTCCACCCGCAATACCTTCCTGTACAAAGAAAATGACTTTTGTAACTTTCACCGCGTAAAAGGACATAGTCATGAAAACTCGCAAGATGTTGAAAAACATAGTGCGAGAAATGGTTGACGCAGGGATATAGCCTCGATAATCCTAACGCCCCTGCTAACCGAAATCTGAAAATTTTCAACAAGCCATTCCCGAATCACTCGTCCAACAGTAACGTAAACCAAGATATCTTAGCCGAGGAGAGTGTTCATGAGATCCATGCAGTCTTCGATTCTCAGCCAAAAGCCTCTATTGAAATTTTTTTGAATCAAGCCTCTCCACCAACACAGGAGTCTGAACCTCCTTCACCACCATCAAGCCAAAGTGAAATCATTCCTTTACCCATAAAAGAGTTAACTTCCCGAGACTTCTCTTCTCATCGATGAGTCTTCTTACACCACATCCCTACAAGACTGTGAGCGGATGTTATCTAATTTATCTATTTCCCAAACGTCCCCTTCTACCGCTCTTGCTGCACAAGAGGAAGGCTCGCCACTCCTTTTGACATCCTTAGACGAGAAATCTCTTACACTGACATCACCACATTCTTTAAACATGACAGATCCCCTCAAACACACCCTCCTACCTATTAGTCCCTCATCGCCTAAATCTTTTCAACGACCGGTTGACCTCTTAACATCTATTGATACAGTGCCTCATCTACCTCCTGTGTCACACCCATAGTGGACTGGAATCACAACCCGTCGTTCTTCCGTACAAAAGTTCATATTCACACGTGAGGACTGTCATTCCACAGAAGATAGACAGGCCCCATGGGAACGCTTTGAGTACCCCTTTTTCTACTCAAATGCAAATGACCGATCCCGATGTCTCCACCATATACCCAAGTGTTTGCTGCTTAAAATGCCCCCATGTTCTCACCTTCACCCCCTCACCTCTACCAAATGCCCCGTCCACTTCTATCAACTTAACCGGATCTTCCCCTACGCTTGGGACCTCACCAATGCCCGGGCTAACACACCCGCCTAAGCGACTCGATCTATCCAAAAATAAATCCGTCCCGCCACCTAGGAGACAAACTCAATCCGTGCCCCTATCACAATCAAAACCATCATCGTCATACCTACCTTCCATATTGGGACCCCATCCCTCTACCTTACATCAATATATCATACCTCCTGCGTTTTCTTCAAAACAACCTACGCCTTCCGCACCCATACAGAAATTCCAGGGTATAACAACACCGTCACTCCGCATATCCTGTCCACCTATCAACCCTAAACAAATTCCATCATCAAAAGATTTGTTTTCGGTCACTCCTATTTCCCCATGGTTGTTTTCTGATACCACATCATCTGCGGCCTCATCATCCAACATAGCTTCTGCGCCAAAGAAATCACGTTTAGTGAAAACCACGTATCAACACCCCTCGGCTAAACCACCACCCGTGCGAACCAACCACGCCCAAACATTACCAAAACCTGCACAACCAATACCCTCATCCTCTTCCGATTTTGACCCACTCAAAGGATCTTACGCCAAAATCCTTGCTATGTTGGTGGAGAATGCGACCATTTCCCTACCTCCACTTAGACCTTATGACCCGTCTAAACCCCGACCTATGGGTTACGATGAGTCTAAAATCTGCGCTTATCACCGCACACCAGGACATGATGTGGAGGATGCAAAGCTCTAAAACCATCCTTCGTTAGTCACCTCTCCCTGGATAGAAAGATTAAGAAAAACAACTTACGAAGGGAGAGACCTTTAGTTTCCATTCCCTCTCTATACCATCTGTCCCCACATCACCAAGATCTATCATTATTACAACCCCACCTCTTGAAGACCATGAGTTATCCCAACCATCTTCCTTATCTCAGGTCTACGAGATTAATATGATTAGTGTCGCCACTCGAGGCGTAAAAACAATGGGAAAGCAAAAGAAAACACACTGCGGCATCTATTTCTCCGTCAAACATCTTGATTGCACCACCACCTAAAGTGGTCATTCGCGACCCGCCTATCCCGTCTCTAATGGCATTGCTCACCGAAATATGATTAAATAGCTTGACCAATCGCCCAGTAAAAATGACACTTTGTATGATCTCATTCGACTTCGAATCTCATCGACAAGCTCTCGTTGAGATCCTTCAAGGGATAGAGGTTTTACCTCATGAAACCCTGCCTGTCGCCTCCATTCTAACACCCAATCACGTTGCTTCTCTCACCAAACAACCCACTGCCCCAACCACTTCTGTCTCTCTCGTACAACAAGCTGCTGCGATCGGTTTCTCGAAGAAAAAAATTGTTGACTTTGGTACGTAAGATCCCGACTCTCGCTTCTTTTCATCTCACCTTACATTTGGGACATTCGAGTACGCCGTGTTATGATTGACGGGGGTGCTAGCCTAAACATCATCTCTTCAAAAGCCTTCCAACAAATGAATATCCCTTCTAGTTGCATGTGTGCCAACCCCATCATGTTGCGGTCATTCAATGACGCTATTACTTCTACCTTAGGCACCGTGATCCTCAACATTCGGGTAGGACCACGTACTTTACCCAAACTCTTCTATGTCTTGGAGGGAGAGTTCCAATATAATATATTGCTGGGTCGTCCTTGGATCCGAGCCATGGGATGCGTTCCCTCAACATTACATAGATGCATAAAATTTGAGTACGAGGGGAAGTCCTACACCGTAAAAGCTGACCCTCCCCCCTTTAAAACCTGCAATATGTTATACCGCCCTAACGATGTGCTTATACCAATCAAGACACCCATACATTCAACCTAACCATCCTCTTCAAATGTACCTCAACCATCGACCTCAACCGCGCCTACGCCTTCAACTGATGAAACCACCATCGCAAAAACCACTTCCCTTCCCGCAGCTAACATTCCAACCTCCGACCCCTTAGTAGATGTTTTTCAGTGCCTTACGCTGGGGAGTACCGCCTATATAACGTTAGTTCTTTTCCTACCCCCGCAGAGTACGGACAATTACATGCACATCCCACCTACGACCATCGTGGGGAGGTAATCTCTTACGAGCACCCCATCGCCACACTAACCTAACGTATGGGGGTGTTGACGCATCCTCCATTACCCCCCGAACCTCCTCTTGGTGTGGTTCCTTCCAATCCGATTTTCAATACTTGACAAATCGTCGTTTCGCCCTCACCTTCTTGACTCGCTGTGCGTGGAAAGGCTTTGGTTTTGGCCTTTACGAACAAGGCCGACATACACTCATTCCCATGACTACCCATAAACATAATGATCGCAGTGGTCTCGGTTTTCCTGAAACACCTACACAGGAGACACCTCCCGTCACCGTATCTTGGAAGAAGAAGACGCGCCCTACCAAACCATCATCACCCACTTTGCCATCATCACCCACAGAATCTATAGACCCTGAATCCATCCCTCCTAACTTTTTTTTTTTCATAAATGCTATCTTCATAGGTCCTCTCACTTATCAACGTGATAATGAGGACCCATCTTCTCTTCCCCTTCTGTATCCAGACATGATCGAAGAGGATTCACCTTTGATTAATGTTGTTGAATGCCAGGATGATGACTCCATCCTCACTTACCTTGGCGCGGATGATTCTTATATTCAACGAGCCTTACCATCTGAAACCCAAACCATGCTGAACGAATCTACTATAGAAATCAACATCCACACAGAGGAGGATCCTCACATTGTGAAGATTGGACAATCCCTTAACACATCAGAACAAGCCGCCTTTACTACCTTTCTCCATGCTCGCAACCAAGCTTTCGCATGGTCTTACGCTGACATGCCAGGAATTGATCCTACCATTGCCATCCATAACATCACCCTAAACCCCGATTCCAAACCAAAAAACAAAATTGAGAAAAATGCATCCACGCATTGCTCTCTTGGTCAAAGAGGAGCTCCAACGACTCCTTTCTGTTTCCTTCATCTTGCCTATTGACTATCCTCAATGGATTTCTAACATCGTACCTGTCACTAAAGCGACAGGGGGACTTCGGATATGCACAGATTTCCGGGATCTTAACCTCGCTTGCCCTAAGGATGACTTCCCCTTACCTAGCATTGACCAACTTGTTGATCTAACTGCAGGTCATGAGATGCTCTCTCTCATGGATGGCTTTTCAGGATACAACCAAATTTTGGTTGCCCCTGCCGATCAACACAAAACTGCCTTCATAACTCCTTGGGGAACCTTCTGTTATCGTGTCATGCCATTTGGCCTTAAGAATGCTGGTGCTACCTATCAGCGGGCTATGACCTACATTTTTCATGACATTATGCACACTATCCTTGAAGATTATGTCGACGATCTTCTCGGCAAGTCTAAACATCGTAGTGAACATCTCGATGTTTTAACCATTATTTTTGATCGCCTGTTACAATATTCTGTCCACCTTCAACCAAAGAAATGTGTCTTTGGTGTTCTTTCGGGAAAAATTCTTGGCTTTATCGTCTCTTTGCGTGGCATTGAGGTCGATCCATCTAAAGTCAAAGCTATCCTAGAAATGCCCCCACCCAAAAATCTCAAACAATTACGTAGTTTACAAGGTAAGCTCCAATCTATCCGACGTTTCATCTCCCAACTCTCGGATCGGTGTCAACCTTTTCATCACCTTCTTAAAAAGGACATTGCCTTTCAATGGAGTGAGGAGTGTCACCAAGCCTTCGAAGCTCTCAAATCCTATCTCTTGCAGCCACCCGTGCTTATCCCACCCCAGGACAACCGCCCTTTCTACCTTTATCTTTCCGCCACTCGACCATCTTATAGGTGCTTATGCTCGCACATCGAGATTCGGCACGACGAGAACAGGCCGTTTATTATATAAGTCGTACCCTCGTGGATTATGAGACTAGGTATACACATGTAGAAAAATTGTGCCTTGCCCTATCATTTGTAGCCACCAAACTCCGACATTACCTCCTGAATCACAAAACTTTTGTCATCACCAACACAGACCCCATTCATTATATGTACGCCAAACCGCATCTAAACCAACGTATCGCTCGATGGCTTATGCTCCTCGCTGACCTTGACCTTGAATTCATACAACAGAAGTCAATCAAAGGACAAACTCTTGCAGACCAACTTGCGGAGGCCCCTTTACCTGGGGAACAATTTACCAATTTTACCTTCCCCGACGAACTCATCGCCACTCTTTCACTCCGGAAGAGTGTATCAAATGACCCTCTTCTTCGATGGATCTAAATGCCAGCGCAGCGGAGGAGCCGGTGTTGTTCTCATTCCTCTCGACGCTGAACCTATGCCTCTTTCATTTCGGCTTGATTTCCCTTGCACTAATAATACAGCGGAATACGAGGCCCTTGTTCTGGGTCTCCAAGTTACGTTACACTTAGGCATCAAATCTATCAACATTTTTGGCGACTCTCAATTGGTAGTCAATCAAGTTATGGGCATCTACCAATGCAAAAATGAGGAACTTCAAAAATACAAACACTACGTGGATTCACTTCTAGCCTTATTTACTCACTATTCTATACAAACCATTCCACGCTCCACTAACAAATTTGCGGACACTATGGCTTGCTTAGCCTCGCAAATTCCCGCCGCACCAACTGACTCTGAATTATTCGTCGTGGTCCAACAACTTTTTGTCCCATCCTATTCAACCCCGGTAGTTTGTACGATAAATACTGTGTCTACTAGTTCGCAGGATACCTGGTACCACCAATTTCATGACTACCTTACAATCTCTGTCCTCCCACCTGACCTTACTAGTAACGGCAAACGTGCTTTTCTTAAAAGTGTTTCACGTTATGTTGTCATGGGGGGACTCCTCTATAAACGTGGCTTTGATGGCATCCTCCTTCGCTGTCTAACTGGCGCGGAGGCCACTCATACCATCCAACAGGTCCATGACGGTATTTGTGGTGGACATTTTAGCGGCCTTGCCGTGGCCAAACGAATCCTTCGCCTTGGTTATTATTGGCCTACTCTCAATAACGACTGCTACGAATATGTTAAGCGTTGTGTTATGTGTCAACAACATGCCAACCTTCAACATACTCCTAGCCACCCGCTCCAGATCGCTCGAGATCTTTGGCCCTTCTCACAATGGGGTTTAGACCTTATTGGTGAGATTCACCCAACCTCTTCACAACGTCACCGTTGGATAATCACAGCGACCGAATATTACACAAAATGGGTGGAGGCTATTCCACTCATTTCAATCAAAAAAGAAAAAATTGTCGAATTCATTAACCATCACATTATCTCATCGTTTTGGTATTCCTCATCGCCTAATAACGAGATAATGGTAAATCTTTTAAAACAAGTTGTTCAAGACCTTTGTGACAACTTTGGTATCAAACTTAGTTTCTCATCACCTTACTATCCACGAGGCCAATGGTCAGTCAATCTTCTAATAAAACACTAACCAAAATCCTCATGAAAGTTGTCAATGAATCCGGAAGAAATTGGCACGATCACATCCCCTTTGCCCTTTGGGCTTATCGCACTAGTATTCGTACCTCCACTAATGCCACACCTTTTTCTTTGGTATACGGTACCGAGGCTATTTTGCCTCTCGAAATACAAATACCCTCCCTTAGAATATCTCTTCAGGGTATTCTCACCAACGATGATTTCCGCCAAGAGCGGTTAGCCCAATTGGAGCTTCTTGACGAACGCCGTCTTACAGCTCTTGATCACCTTCAAATCTATCAAAAACGCATTAAACGTGCTTATGATAAGCGACTTCATGAGCGTACCTTTAAGGTTGGTGATCTTGTCCTCAAAGAGAATCAACATGTAACCAAACTAGAAAAGAGCAAACGTGGAAAATTTTCTCCCAATTGGATTGGGCCTTATATAATCACTCACACCTATGGATCTGGTACTTATCGTTTAGCTTCGCTTAATGGTAAACCTGAGCCTGAGCCCCTTAATGCCTTGCATCTTCGACCATTCTATTGTTGAAATTAGTGTTATATCACTTCTTATCCGCCTACTGCTCGTCCCTTGAGCTCCCATACCACCACATGCACTTGTTTCCTACATCTCGAAATAAAATCAAGCTCACCTCTCACCTCCCCTTAACGATGCCTTCCCCTTTTTAGTCTAGTCCATGACTTCAACGTATTAAGATAAGCCGTATTCTTATGGGATTTTCTTGAGTCAAACTTCCTACTAAACTAGATGCTTCACGCTAAAAAGAACATCTAGTCATCTAAATTAAATATAGACTTTGCTCCTCGAAGGACAGCTATATGCCAAATTATTCTTTGCTATTCTCTATAGATTGCTCCCCCGAAGGACAGCTATGCACTAAAATCACATATCTCGCTACTATAAATAGACTACTCCCTCAAAGGACAGCTATACACAGCAATTTCTAGCGAAGCTTCTCGCATCGATCAGCTTCGTGAAGACCTCAAGAATAATACAATCAATATCCCTTGTAGACTTCCCGCATCGATCAGTCTACATTCAATAAAATAAAAGCCTCATTCAAAAGGACTTTTGAGTCATGGACTTGTCTATTTAGGGTAGGTTCTCTTTCGTCAGAACACTCACTTTGTAATAAGTTCTCTATACCTCAAACTATACCATCCACCTCACCTCACCATTTGTTTCAACTCAAGGGACGTAATGTACGCTCGATATATTGTGATCACACAACTCTTTTCACCTATTGACTTCTCATCTATGCACGGTACCTAGGGCTCCAAGCTCGTTCTACGTTGTGTGGTTTGTTTAGCTCTTTTCACCTACGGAGCACTCTTTCTGCTTTGCCTCGCATCTAGGATTGTGTGTTGACCTTAATCAGGACATGGTTCCCTTCTACTTGGGTAGGCTAACCTTCGCTTCCCTTATACCTTTTACAACATCACCAATTCATTACCAACACCATCAACCTTACCTTTACCAATCTTAATATTTTTACCAACCAACCAATTGCCTAAACCGTACCAAATTGCCTGAATTCACCTCTCCCTGATCCTAAGGGAGAACTACATCGGTCTGAGGCCCCTCCTTGCTTTGTGCAATGGGCTATGTAGGCAGCACTTCGGAGACATGGGGTCTCCCAAGGTTAGCTCGACCATCCCCTACCATAATCTATCATGTGTGGTATAATAAATATTTCTGTGTATTTCTATTTAATCACATTCCTCTTTATCCTTTTTCAAAACACCAAAAGTCACAACGCAAACATTCTTATTATTATCATAACTCAAATCACCATACATATTCAGCTTTATTTAGATGTTAAACAAATACATCTTCTCTATCATCGACACGCAGGTCGGCATCCTTATTTATTCTTATACCTTGCTAACATTTACTCAGACCCTCACGCCTCATCCCGAACTAGGTGATGATCGTGATCGTCGACCCTCTCACCTGGGCCTCTCTCGTCCTCAAAGGTACCACGGCTATTGGTACCGCCCACCGATCTGCCAATCTCTCCCTGTAACATATGAATATGCCCTCTCGCATGGAGGACTCCAGCCTCTAGTCTCCGGCACGTGACTCCATGAATCGCTAACAATCCTCTTTGTCTCATTCACCTCGCGCTTGAGCTGCCGAACTAAACGTCGCGATGATCCCTCTCTCGCTGTAATCATAGCTATGTCGTGACAATCACGTATACCTCGCAGCTCCGCGCCCACCATAATCTATAGGCCTCATGCTTCTCGTGGCCCATTACCCTGCAACGATCGGCCGCCTCTTCAGGGACCTTTCCGAGGTGTTGGCCGGGAGGTGAGAGTCCGCCTCTGCGTTGATCCTCATATATGGTCTATAAGCCGTGGGTATATCCCGCACAAATCCAAATTGTCACGCACGCGATCTATAGGAATCCTCTCATATTCA
>CM031238.1:1312269-1437479 GCA_018340775.1 Taxus wallichiana var. yunnanensis
CATGTATTAAGCAAAAATGAAAACGCCGGATGGATTGAAGTTTACCCTAAAACCACGCATTGTCGAGATTTTGGCAAGTACTTTCAGGATAGCTTTACTCTTCGGATGATCGACCTCAATGCCACGCAGAAGAGACGATAAAGCCCAAAAGAAGATCATCAACGTAATGTCTTCGAGGATAGTGTGCATAATGTCATGGAAAATGTAGGTCATAGCCCGGCCCGATAGGTCGTGTAGCATTCTTAAGGCCAAGCGGCATTACACGGCAGTAAAGTTCCCGAGGAGTTATGAAGGCAGTTTGTGTTGATCGGCGAGTAGGCAACCAAAATTTGGTTGTAACACGAAAAGCCATCCATGAGAGAAAGCATTTCATGACCATGAGTGAGATCAACAAGTTGATCAATACTTGGGAGGGGAAGTCATCCTTAGGGCAAGCGAGGTTAAGATCCCTAAATCCGTGCATATCCGAAGTCCCCCGTTGCTTTACAGTGGCCAGTGCGATGTTAGAAATCCATTGAGGATAGTCGATAGGCGTGGGAATGAAGGAAGCAGAAAGGAGTCGTTGGAGCTCCTCTTTGACCAAGAGAGCAATGCGTGGATGCATTTTCTCAATTTACGCTTGGCCCGGTTTGGAATCGGGTTTAGAGTGATGTTATGGATGGCAATGGTAGGATCAATTCACAGCATGTCGGCGTAAGACCATGCGAAAGCTTAGTTGCGAGCACGGAGAAAGGTGGTAAAGGCGGCTCGTTACGATGTGTCAAGTGATTGTCCGATCTTTAGTATGTGAGGATCTTCCTCAGTGTGGATGTTGATTTCTATAGTAGATTAGTTCAGGCATGGTTTGAGTTTCGATGGTAAGGCACGTTGAATATAAGAATCATCCGCCTAGGTAAGTGAGGATGGAGTCGTCATCCTGGCATTGAACAACATTAATCAAGGTGAATCCTCTTCGATCATGTATGCGGATACGAGAAGGGAGAGAAGATGGGTCCTCATTATCGTGTTGATAAGTGAGAGGACCTATGAAGATAGCATTTATGAAAAAAAAAAAAAAAAAAAAGTTAGGAGGGATAGATTCGGGGTCCATCGATTATGTGGGAGATGATGGCAAAGTGGGTGATGATGGTTCGGTAGGGGCGACGTCCTCTTCTTCCAGGATACAGCTGACAGGAGGTGTCTCCTGCGTAGGTGTTTCGGAAAAACCAAGACCACTGCGATCATTATGTTTGCGTGTGGTGATGGGGATGAGAGTATGTCGGCCTTGTTCGTAAAGGCCAAAACCAAAGCCTTTCCACGCACAGCGAGTCAAGAAGGTGAGGGCGAAACGACGATTTGTCAAGTATTGAAAATCGGATTGGAAGGGAACCACACCAAGAGGAGGTTCAGGGGTAATGGAGGATGCGTCAACACCCCCATATGTTAGGTTAGTGCGACAATGGGGTGGGTCCGTAAGAGATTATCTCCCCACGCGACTGGTCGTAGGTGGGGTGTGCATGTAATTATCAGATTACTCATCTGCGGGGTAGGGAAAGAACTAACGTTATAGGCGATACTCCCCACGTAAGGCGATGAAAAACGTCTACTAAGGGGTGGAGGTTGGGATGCTAGCTGCGGGAAGAGAAGTGGTTTGTGCGACGGTGGTTTCATCACCAAGAGTGCGATTGAGGTGGACGGTTGAGGTATATTGAAGAGGATGGTTGGGTTGAATGTATGGGTGTCTTAATTGGTATAAGCACATCGTTTGGGCGGTATAACATATTGCAAGTTTTGAAGGGGAGGATCAGCTTTTACGAAGTGTAGGACTTCCCCTCGTACTCAAATTTTATACATCGATGTAATGTTGAGGAACGCATCCCATGGCCCCGGATCGGGACGACCTAGCAATATATTATATTGGAACTCTCCTTCAAGGACATAGAAGAGTTCGGGCAAAGTCGTGGGCCTCTGCGCGAATGTTGAGGATCACGGTGCCTAAGGTAGAAGTAATAGCATCATTGAATGACCGCATGACATGATGGGGTTGCTTTACATATGTCAACTAGAAGGGATGTTCATTTGTTGGAAGGCTTTTGAAGAGATGATGTTTAGGCTAGCGCCCCGTCAATCATAACCCGAGCGTACTCGAATGTCTCGGACGTAGCGGAAATGAAAAGGGCGAGGTCGGGTCTTACATGTACCAAAGTCGATAATTTCATCTTCCAGAGAAACTAACATGCAATGCTTGTTGTTTTGAGGCAGAAGTGGGGGGAGATGGATTGTTTGGTGAGAGAGGCAACGTGATTGGGTGTTAGAATGGAGGTAGTGAGGGCGGGGTTTCGTTGGGTAAAACCTCTATCCTTTGAAGGATCTCAACGAGAGCTTGTCGATGAGATTGAGGTCGAATGAGATCATATAGTGTCATTTTTACGGGTGATTGATGAAGGCTGTTTGATCATGGTTCGGTGGGCAACTCCATTAGAGACGCAGGATAGGCGGGTCCACGAATAACCACTTTAGGTGGTGGTGTAATCGGGGTGGTTGAAGGAGAAAGAGATGCCGCAGTGTGTTTTTTCGTTTTCCCATTGTTTTTCTATCCTCGAGTAGCGACACTAATCATATTAATCTCGTAGACTGAGATGAAGAAGATGGTTGGGATAATTCATGGTCTTGAGGTGGGGTTGTAATAATGATCGATCTTGGTGAGGCGGGGACGATGGTATAGTAGAGGGAATGTGACGCTAGAGGTCTCTCCCGTAAGTTGTTTTTCTTAATCTTTCGATCCGGAAGAGGTGGCCCGCGAAGGATGGTTTTAGAGCTTTGCATCCTTCTACATCATGTCCAGTGTGCGGTGATAGGCGCAGATTTTAGACTCATCATAATCCACGGTCGGGGCTTAGACGGGTCATAAGGTCTAAGTGGGGTAGAGATGGTCGCATTCTCCACCAACATAGCAAGGATTTTGGCGTAGGATCCTTTGAGTGGGTCAAAATCAGAAGAAGATGAGGGTATTGATTATGTGGGTTGTGGTAATGTTTGGGCGTGTTTAGTTCGTATGGGTGGTGGTTTTTAGTGGGGGTGTTGACACATGTTTTCACTAAACGTGGTTTCTTGGACATAGAAGTTACGTTAATTGGTTAGATGATGAGGCTACTGCAGATGGCATGGTAGCGGGAAACAACCACGGAGAAAGGGGAGTGATGAAAATAAATCCTTTGATGATGGATTGGTTTAGGGTTGATAGGTGGACCGGATATGCGGGGTAACGATGTTGTGATACCCTTTGATCTGCTGATATAGGTGTAAAAGGCGTAGGTCGTTTTGCGACGAAAACAAAGGAGGTATGATATATTGATGTAAGGTGGAGGGATGAGGTCCCAATATGGAAGGTGGGTGTGAAGATGAGGGTTTTGATAGAGGCCGGATTGCGTTTGTCTCCTAGGTGGCGGGCGGGTTTATTTTGGGATAAATCGAGTCGCTTAGGCGGGTGTGTTAGGCCCAGGCATTGGTGAGGTCCCAAGCGTAGGGGAAGATCTGGTTAAGTTGATAGAAGTGGACGGGAATTTGGTAGAGGTGAGGGGGTGAAGGCGAAACAGGGCATTTTAAGCTTCGTAAGCACTTCGGGTAGATGGTGGAGACATCGGGATCGGTCATTTGCATTTGATTAGAAACAGAGTACTCAAACGTTCCCATGAGGGCCTGTCTATCTTGTGGAATAGCACAAGTCTCAGTGTAATTTGTAATTTTGGTACAGAGGAAAAGTGAGTTGTAATTCCAATCCATTGCAATTGTGACACATGAGGCGGATGAGGCACTTTGTATCGATAGATGCTAAGAGATCGACGGGTTGTTGAAAAGATTTAGGTGATGAGGACTAATAGGAAGAAGGGCATGTTGGAGGGTGCAATCATGGCTAAAGAATTTAACGATGTCGGTGCGAGAGATTTCTCATCTAAGGATGTCAAAGGAGTGGTGTACCTTCCTCTTGTGCGGCAAGAGTGGTAGAAGGAGACGTCTGGGAAATGGATAGATTAGACAACATCCGCTCGCAGTTTTGTAGGGATGTGGTGTAAGAAGACTCATTAATGGGAAGGAAGCACAGGCAGCTAACTCTTACTATGGGTAAAGGAATGATTTCGCTTTGGCTTGATGGTGGTAAAGGAGGTTCGGGCTCCTGTTAGTGAAGAGGCTTGATTCAAAATTTTCTTGATAGAGGCTTTTGGTGGGTATCGAATCTCGCATGGATCTCATGAACACTCTCCTCGGCTAAGATATCTTGGTTTACGTTCTTTCTGCTGAATGAGTGATTCGGGAATGGCTTGTTGAAAATTTTCAGATTTCGGTTAGCGGGGCGTTAGGATTATCGAGTGTTATATCCCCTGCATCAACCATTTCTGCACTATGTTTTTCAACATCTTGCGATTTTTCATGACTATGTCCTTTTACGCGGTGAAAGTTACAAAAGTCATTTCTTTGTACCAGGAAGGTATTGCGCGGTGGAGTCAAACCCAGAGTGAGGTTTTACGAGGGGCAAGGTGATAGCCCCACTTTGAGTAATTTCTCTAGGATGACGCCATAAGTTTCTCCCAGGAGTGTAATTGGTGGGCTCGGCTTTGTATTTATAGGTGGTTTTTGGTGGAGTATTGGACGGTGATTGGGATTTGACCATCACCGCGTGGACATAACTCCTTTTGATTTAGAAGAGGTTGACGCGTGAGGAGTGGTGGTATTTGGTTTATTGGTAGAATCAGGAGTTCGGAAAGTGGAGTTCTTGTTGCGCAACCGCAATTTCTCTTCCTCTAAGGCTCGAATTTCTAATTTTCGAGCCATAGTAAAGGCCTCGTCGAATGTACGGAAAGTTTGAATTTGGAGGGTAGGGGAGATGTGCTTAGCGCATGCCGCGTAAAGAGTTCGATAAGTTCGGTTTGAGGCAAGGCATCGTAAGTTGGTTGATAAGGCCCGCCATCGTCCAGCGAAATCTACGATAGATTCGTCTTGGTTGTCGGATGGCATAGAGGTCGATGATAGATACTTTCTTGGCAATGTTAATGGAGAAATGATCCAAGAAAGATTGGGCTAGTTGGTTAAAAGAGAAGATTGAGTCTTTGGGTTAAAGCACTTGTACCACTCCAAGGCGAGGCCACGATAAGGACATGGGAAAGGTGCGGAGTAACAAGGCATCATCATGGGCAATCAAATAACAAGCATGTCTAAATGATCGCAAGTGTTGTTGAGGATCCTCTTTCTTTTGTTAAAACGAGTAAACTTTGGCAACTCCCATTGAGGAGGATATGAATGAAGGGGACGAGAAGGGTGAATGGGCTCACAAACAAACTTGCTCATATGTCAAGGCGCTACGACTTCTCAAAGCGGAAGCCTCCGGGTTTTGCATTTTTTCCATCATTTGCTTGATGAAATCTATGGTTGGATGAGGTGATGGTGCCACGGAGAATAGGGATGTCCCATATAAGGTGTTGAGGTTACGGGATACGTGTATGGGAATGAAAAGGTAGGCGGAGCTTGAGAAGGAAGCTCGTTTGAATAGGTGGCAGAGAGTAAGTCATGAATGGAGTGGTGCAGAAAGAGAGAGGCAGAGATAGGGCGGTTGGTGGTGGCGATACGTGGGGTCAAGATTAACAAAAGGAAAGCTAATCGGGGTCGTATGAACCTCTGCTTTGCTGTCGGATTGGGAGGCGGGGCTAGTGATGCGGGAAGTAAGGTATTGTTATCGGGAGGAGTAGGAGCTAAATGAGCAGCTATACTAATAGGCATGCCCATAAGGAGAGTGACCATCGGGCGCACGGTCGGGGTATGAGACAAATAGTATTGTACAATACCGGGATTAGCATCCGAGAAATTTGGCAAAGTCCTTGTCTCCTACGGGAATTTGGGGATCTCACTTTGTGTCAGTAGGGTTTCCTATAGAATGTGAAGGGGTGATTCGGGCAAAGAACGAAGCAAGCGTGTGAAACCATGGCGGCGGCTTGCTTCCAGTGATGACAACCATAGACCGAAACACGGGGAAAGTTTGAATCTATCAAGGACAAAAACAACCTTAGAATGGTGAATTTAGCAAGTTGCTGGTTTGTCGGTGATGAAGGCGATGAACGATATCGGTTTAGTAACCGGTGTCGGTCACAGATCAAACGACGTCGGTCCCTTAACCGATGTCGGTGTCAAAAATCTAGGATAAGAAGATATAAAAGGCTGCTGATTTGATTTTAGTAACGTTGAGTATGTTTAGCAACTTATTGATCACAGAAGACAAAGTATGACAGAGAAAACAGGACAGCAAACAAGCAAGATGCACACGCAAATCCAGAGATTAACCTTAGGGTTAATTTTAATTATTGTGGGCTTATGCCTTTATACGTAAGATGATGTCAGAATCCTAAACAACAAGACTTAGGGGAAATGTCAAGTTTGTTTTGGCTTATAAGGTTACCTCAATCGGGCGGAGGAATACCGCGGAAAAGGGGGGATGTTTGAGATGTTGTGTTAATTGTGAAGTGATTCGGTATGTGTTGTGCAGTGAAACTAAGGTTAATTTCACATACCGTGGATATCACCTCCACGTGTACGACACATTACTTAATCTATGTTCACTAGAATTGAAAAACAACAGCCGAGAATGTAATGCATGTGTTTTAAAACCCAAATCGAAAGTGATATTCGATGAAGCAAAGAGATGACTTTTACTAATGCAAGATGCAAAAAGCGAAGCAAGTTCTTTTACAGAATAATAAAATACCTGTGAATATCTCTAGAAGAAGAAAACAGCAAGTATGCTCCCTATAATAAAAGTAAGCAAGAAATAAAGAAAAACCCAAAATGGGTCCCACCAAGTATGCCAAAATGTTTCACTCGGAAATGCTTCGTTCCTTATAGAAACAGAGATAAGGTTAGGGTTAGGAGGAATACCGCAGAATGTCGAGATGATGTGCGCGTCATCGTAGAGAAAGATCGAGGTGCACTGACTGCGGAGAACTCCTTTTTGTCTTGGAAGGACTACTGTGAAATAAGAACACAAGACCACAAGATTTTGATTAGATAATAAATGAGGAACTGCCTTGGGCCGGGAAGTATGAAACTTCCTTTCGAAGGTGGTCGGTTCCCCTGCTAATATGAATTAACACAAAATATTTGTAGAGTACTAATTAAATTGTTTCATGGTTAACCCAGGTAGGAAAAGGTTTGTTTTCTTGGTTTTGATCAAAGGAACCGATCTTGGTTATCTATAACCGATGGCGGTCACTGATAACCGATACCGGTTGGTTCTAGGATCTTCTGGGCTGGTTGTGGTGTTTGTAATGGCTGGTTTTTGGATAGTATTGAGAAATGGGATGGTTAGAAGCTAAGGAATGATGGTTAGAGGCAATGGTACGTTAGATAATGGGTTCAGGAACGGATTTGGGAAGATTACAATTCCAAAAGCACAAGAAATGTTATAATGGAGGACATGCAAGATATAACTTACTGGTTTTTTTTTTTTTTTTTGCTTGATGAAGGTGCAAGTTGATCTCCTTTGCTGCCAACTCTTCTGGTTTCTTTACTCGTCTCTGCTTGGTCAAGTGAAGTTCTGGACTCTGCTGATCGCTTTGGACTCTCCTTTGATTAAAAATCCTTCGACTGATCTCCAAAATGAAATTCCGATCCGTTGTTTTGGTTTGGGAAGCCCATTTACAGGGAACCGATGGCGGTTGCGTAACCGACGGCGGTCGAGTAGGAACCGGCATCGGTTAGGAAAAAGTAGGCTATTTTTAGTAAAATAGCCCACCTTCCCTGCTTTTCTCCCGAGAGATCAGTTGCGGGCTTGGTCAGGTGGCTAGAAGGTCGGCTTTGGGTGCGAGTAAGGAGGCATTAGTTATGGATGTGAGTCTAGACCAAGTCATGGGTCCTAATTAGGTTAGTTTTAGGGTTAGGGCTAGGTCATGATGAAGTGGCAAAGTGAGGTGGTAGGTAAGGTGGTGTGGATTTATCAATTACAAGGTAATTAATAAATAATTGTGTAAAGTTTAGGTAATGAGGTTAGGTTGCGAAATGGGATGCGGGTCACAAGGGGTCGTGAGACACGAATTTGGTGTCTACAAGAGAGTCTTGAAAAAGTTTTGTAGTGCTTCCAAGGTGCTATCAATGATTACCTTATCCAATGTTTAGTAAAAAAATCTGTAATGCTTTTTGGGTTGCTAAGTCCCCGTTTGGTCTTCTTATGAAGTTGAAAAATCATGAGTCAATCTTGTTTGAAGAGAATGAGTCCATGAATAAGATAAAGGGTATTGAATAGTTATAAACTTGTAATTTCCTCATCTAGACCAAGACAAGAAGGTGAAGAGTCTTTCCTTGGTCAAACATAATAGTCTAAAAGGAAGAAAACCAAAAGCATATAGAAGTTGGAAAGTTGGTGTTGAAGCTTTTGAAAAGTTTAAGAAATTGTGTGAATGAGAAGTAGAGTCTTGAGTAAATGAAGATGGTGAAATTTTAAGTTATTTTATATGATATAAAAATCATGTGAGTGATGGGTTGAAGTGAGTTAAAAGTGCATGAGGTGATTGTGTGAGAAAAAAATAGACACATGTGCCGATTGAGATAAAATGTTTAAAGTACTTGGAAATTGAAAATAAGGATTGTGAAATGAATAAGTATCACTATGTAGAGTCATGGAAAGTGATGAATGTGCAAGCTATTACATTGATAAGCAAAGAAGAGTTAGTGAATGCTTCATTAATTCAAAGAGTAGTTGAAGGTGTGAAATGTATTGGTGAATTGATGGAATTGCAGTGGAACAATAAAGTTGGTGAGAAAATTTGGGTCTTAATAAGTTATTTAGTGACCAAAATTGATGTGTGTGATCAAATTTTGTGTAATCAATGAAATTTATCTTGGTATAATTAGAAATTTTTATCTTTCTTATAAGTGGTAGCTTACTTATCATCAAGTTATAGCTTGATATGAAGTTGTAGCTTCATCGGTTGAGTTGTATCTCAACAATCTTGTAACCATTTATAAATTAGTCCTTTCATTCAAGGTGGGTTTTTTTCCCGATTTGGGTTTCCCACTTAAAATTTTTGTTTCTCTCTTGTGTGTGATAACTATTTCACTTGATTTGTGTTATTGCAATCTGAAGCATAAGCAAGAATCTGATTGTGCGTTTATTTGTCAAATAAAAGTTGAATTGAACATTGGTTCTTGCCCCTCTCGGTGTTATAGTTTCTAAAAATTTGTATCAGATCCTAGCCATGGTGTGGTGAGTTTAACATCTCAAGGAGATCCAAAAATTAAAAAATGTAAAGAAATTAGTCTACAATTGGATTTTCTACCTCCAAAGCACCCCTATTTAATGGCTCAAACTATGCTTTCTGGAGTGTAAAAATGAATAATTATCTCATTCAATTGGATTTGACATATGGAAATCAGTTGATAGTGGCTACACTAGTCCATCTACACCTCCTAATGATGCTATAGGAAAGAGAGAAAGTGAGAAACATTCTAAGGCTATGAATGCAATTCTATGTGGATAGGCTAAGGCTGAATTTAATAAAGTCATGCATTACACCACAACTAAGGACATGTGGGAAAAATTGAAGACTATATTTGAAGGAGACAATAAGGTAAAATTGGAAAAGTTACAGACTTACTATGATCAAGTCAAAAGCATGAAAATGAAGGAAGGTGAAAGAGTTTCATCATACTTGCAAATAATGGATAAAATTATAAATCGATCGGAGGTTTAGGAGAGAAAATATAAGAGAGTGTGGTTGTTCAAAAGGTGTTGAGTTCTCTACCATCAAAATTTTATTCCAAGGTATCAACAGTAGAAGAACCCAAGGATTTAACCACTTTGATCATGGATGATCTTCATCAAATTTTAAATGCATATGAGATGAGAATCAATTACTCAACATCACCAAGAAAGAGGTATCCTTCAAGGCTGATAAAGAATAATAGGTCAAGAATAAAATTTTTGAGTTTGATATAGAGATAGATGATAAGAAAGTATAAGCCATGTTTGTAAGAACGCTAAAAAGAGGTTCGGGTAAGTACAAAGGCAAGTTTCATTGGTGCCCAAATTTGTTCTCTTTTTGATCTGAGAAAGCATCAAAGATATGACATGAAGCTTGAAGACAGACGGATCATGGTGTGTCTCATTTTGTATTCGGGGATATGATCTAACTTTGGTACTCATATTTGTGGAGAGATGGATAGCACTCAAATAGGACTTGAGCTTGTCCTAACTGTTTTAGATTATGCCTTTCAACCAAGGTAAGAGAACCTATTTTGTAACCCTAAAATGGTGAAGGAGATGAAGATATCCCTTAATTTGTGAAAATAGTATGAAAAGGGCCTTGGGAAAATATGATCAACACTCCAAATCTGACTTTCACAAGTTTTCACTTCCAGATTATGGAGATAATTTCAATGCAAGGCAAGGGTTACTGAAGACATTTTGAAATCCTGATCTGTTCTACATACTTTAGCAAATGGATTTTGATCTTTTGTGGGTATACAAGTCAAAACAGGGGTAAAACAGGGTAGGATTAGTTGTTTTGAATGATTTTTGGGTGGGAGTTCAACAAGATAGATTGGAATTTTCTAGATCCTTGAGGAGCTTCACAATAATGGAGAACTTCAATAACAGAAAGCTTTAAAATAGTTAAAACATTCCTTCAACCAGAAGGTGTGCATCAATGGAGGCCCAGATTTGCACCTTTTCACACAATATTTGAGATTCTAGCATGAAGGCTCGAGTTAGAAAACCCAATAAAACATCAAAATCTAAGATAAATCATGCCTAAGGTACACCCAAAAGCTTACAAACAATCTCTATCAACAAATGAAAGAAAAGTGATTTTAAATCATTTATTTCATTCCCAAATGAAAGCTCTTCTAGAAAATGAAATTACAGATGCCACTAAACTATCACAAGGATTGAGACCAGTGTGATTCAGATAGATTTTGATATAAGATTGCAATAGAAATTAGAAAAACTACTTGCAGACATTCTAAAATGAAATAAACACAAAATTACCAGAGATTTAACAAAAATTAACTCAAATTTTATTAGATTCATCAGTAGGGGAGAGTTATTTAAATAATCTTAGAGATTTTTGATGGCTATACACTTGTAACCAACTCAACATGAATGAAAATCTGACACAGAGGAAGTTAACCTAGTTTCTCTGAAAGTTTTCTCAGAAGATGATCTTTTCTCAAAATTTTCTCGTGAAAATGAAATTCGACCTTTTGTATGTCTCAAAAAAACATATTATATATCTCTCCATTACATTCAAGCCTTCTCTCCCAAGAAAATAATATGCCAAACATCAAGTTTGTTATAAAAATTTCTCATGATTCGCAAACAGGGATGTTTAACAAAACACATCCAAAAAGTTTCCAGAATGTCTCAAAAGAGATGAATCATTGCAAAATTCACATCATTCTCCATTGTGGAGGCATGTTTTTAATCTTAAAAGCATGCAGACCCCCTTCCTTTCATTATTTCATCCTTATCCCTCCAAAATTTGACTCTGCAACTTCTGGATTTGATATTTTACGTTTTTGACTCAAGCTAGGTAAAATTTCACTTCAAAAGTACCTCAAATCTGCAAATTGAATTTTCAAATTGATCCCATTGATCCTTGAAGGCAAAAATGACATGAATTTTCCAAAAAAATTGTGAAAATTGATGCAAAAATGGTGGCCAAACTGAAAAATGCACAGTTACTGATTGATCTTCCTTTATCCTTTAATCTGAGCCCTCCACATGTCACAATGTGATTGGAAATGGGCTTGGGATCACTTTTTGACATTTTAACACTTTTGGAAAAATGTAAAAATTTGAAATTTTCTCCACCCCTCTTCCCTTTGAAAGAGGATCATATCAAATCAGGTGGTTGAAGCAATCGATCTTCTTCATAAATGCTTAGAAATATGTTTTCCCATTTCTCACCTACCAAGTCCGCGAACATTTGAATTTTAATACCTAGTACTATGGCTAATGTCATAAGCTCTATGACAAGTATAGGTACATGCCGATTAGAGATTAATAGAAAAGATACAGCTCATGGGATGACAGAGATGTCTCTCGCACCCAAGACACGTGGCACGCGTAAATTGGCTTAAAGTATGGCCAACTATTCAAAAAAATTTGTCGCTTTCTGCACATGTCACTCACTGATTTGTTGCAATGATTTGGTGCCCTATTAGCGTGATTTGATTAGTTGTGTTTGGCATACTAAAGAATGTTATAAGATGACCTAGCATAGAATGGCATAGAGGATGGCACAAGGGAAGGGCATGCGGAAGAAAACAGAGGAAGGTGTAGAGGAACGTACACACATGCATGCGGGAAAATGAGTCAAACCGGTGAGAAGAGAATGTATGGTCAAGGTGCAACCATTATGAGATGACGTATGGGTGCATGTGAGGGCTAGGGACTTAGCTATTTTAAGCATGTATAAGCTGCACACACAAGGTGAATGGATGTCGGAAGAAGGAAAATGCATAGAAGATGCATGCGGGGAAGATGGAACAAAGAAGAAAAGGAAAGGAAGGGAAGAAGGGGAAGCGCACAAGGGCACGTGAGGAAAAGAAAGGAATGTGCCAAGGGAAATTGAGCATGCGTAACCTTGTAATGAAGAGCTCAGAGTCAGAAGATGTATACAAGTTATCCAAATCACTAGGAGAGTTATTTAGATAACAACTTCCTTGACATAGCATATAGGACATTTGAAGGAATCAACAAACTTAGAGTAATCTAACACATCATCATAATAACTAAAGGATCATAAAAGTTCTATTTGTCTTATATAGGGTTATTACCACCTCATAAAATAAAAAGAATCATTTTGCATCATCTTCCACTAAATAAATAATGAGCTTGGAGTATTGAATGTGAGACTCGCTAGTCATAATTTTGCAAAGCAATTACATACCTATATGATACATTCCACCCCGAGGAAAAAAAAAAAGAGTTGAAATTTTTACTTAAAGGAGGTTTTCTATTATTTTGAGTAGTATACCTATCTTTCACAAGATATTTGGATTCGAGATAATTCAAATTAGTCCTATTAACTCCAAAAAATCATTGTAGAGAAAGAAGAACACTAGTAGAAAAGATCTCATAAATTCTTTGATTATTAAAAAAATTGCTTCAAATTTTTGCAACATTTCATGCTTAGAATTATCTTAAAAATTTCTTCTTTGAGTTATCTAAATAATACTCCATATATTTTATCATATGATAAGAAGACAGGGTGCTCAATTTACATTCCTTAAGAAACCAGTTTTAGGAAAACTTTCATAACTTCCACACACCTCTTCAAAACTTGATGAAATTTGGCATGAAGCACTAAAAGAAACCCCTATATACACTCCATAGGTTGGTTAGCCATGAATTTTCCTGTACAACTCATACCTATCTCATTTACCTCAAACTTCATTATTAGTCCTCAAAGGCATTTTGGTGACCTTTTTAATTTTGCCTCCAAGATCTGAAATAATCCTTATTGTTGCTCATACATGACCTAGATAATGTACTAGGCTCCTCCAATACTTAAATAGTATTTTAATGACATGTATTAATCTTTCACACTTCATTAGGATCTAGAAATAGGTATAACTAATCTAGTTTCAACTGAGAATTCTAAAAGATGACCTAAAACTCACTCCAAGAGATCTTTCACATGATGAAACCATCATATCTGACCTATATAACATATGAGCCAAGAAAACCAACCAGCACTCTACCTTCAATGGACATCAACCTCACTATTCAATCCTATAGCACTCTGGGACCACCACCTGAAACCATTCTAAAAGGTCAAAGAATGAACTTGATACCACCGTACATTATTGATAGACACCTATCTGCATGACATTTCAATCCTCCTTTTACATAAATTTCATGTGACAACAATGACAACACCAACCAATGCAATAGGGTTCAACAATATCCCCCTTATCATCAATGATGGCAACACGCTCAAAAACTTTGATGTGAGCTAATGCACTAACATCTTAAGATATTAAAGACAATGAATTATAGTTTTGAAACACTCTCTCCTCATTTTATATCTATGAAAAAGGTGCACACACACACACACAATCATGAGTAGTCTAAAAGACAAACATGATAAAGCATGTTCTTACCTCAAGATTCTCCCCCTTGGAAAGATGTTTCTCTTTTTCTTGATTAAACTCAATTAGTTGTCATCCTTTCTTCATGAAACACCTACAATATCTCCCCTAAGCTTAGTCCCATAGATATTCAGCCTTTTAACTTTCTACTAATGAATTTTAGAGACTTCTTGACTTGTGCCTTAGATTAGAAAACAAATTCCCCCTGAGATCTAGACTCAATCACCCTTCTTGGAGAAAATTTGGCACTTGAGATTCTCCCTATCATTATGAGATCTTTACTGACTACTAAGGGTTGATCTTACCCCTAATTTATGCCTTAAATGTTCAAAATCTTCTCAGTAGGGGTTTAGTCATTATATCAACTATTTATTCCTTTACAAACACATGTTCAAGTCTTATTCTTTGTTCATTGACTTGTTCCCTCAAAAGTGATACTTGATGGGTATGTGTTTTGTCTTAGAATGCAGCACTGGATTATTTGAAACACTTATAGCACTTTTGCTATCACAATATAGAGGAATAGGACATTCATTCTCAATTTTTTAGTCTTCAATAGTTTTCTTCATCCACATAACTTGTGTACAATATATGGTTGCTACAACATACTCAACCTCACAAGTAGAAAAATACAAGAGATTTCTTTTTACTCAACCATGAAACAAGGAACTTACCTACAAATAAGGCTCCACTAGTTGTGATTTTTCTATCATCAATGATGCCTTCCCAATCTGCATTTGTGAAATATTTGATATGAAATTCATTACATTTTGGATACCAAAGACCATACTACAAAGTCCCCATGAGATACCCGAAGATTATTTTGACTTCTTGAAAATGAAATTAACTTTCATATTCTTGAAATATTCTAATAAAACTTATTTCATGCTGATATCAATTCTAGATGTTGTTGAATATAGAATGCTACCTATCATAGATCTATATAGAGTGGGATTTATCTTTGACGAGATATCTTTCTTGTTGAGTTTACATCCTACACTCATGGGAGTGTTTATTGGCTTACAATATTACATATGGAATCTTCTTAGCATTTCTTTGATGTACTTTGTTTATGATATAAATATTCCTTCCTTTTATTGAAGAATTTACAACCCTAAGAAGAATGAGATTTCACCTAACATTGACATTTCAAACTTCTTTTTCATTACCTTTAAAAACCCATGTGACATACTCTCATCATTTCTCCCAAAAATGATGTCATCCACATAGAAAACAATAATAAACAGGTGTTCTTCTTCTACTTTTATGTACAAATTTCTATCCACTATACCTTTTCTGAATCCTTTCTCAATCAAGTACTTGTTTAACCTACTAAATCCCATAAAGTGCCTTTTTCAACCTACACACATAATCCATGTCCTCAGTAAGAGAAAAACCATCTAGTTGTTTAATGTAAACCTACTCATTCAAGTTCCCATTGAGAAACATTGATTTTAGATCCATTTGATATAATTTGAAGCGTTTATGAGATGAATATGCTAAGAAAATCCTAATGGCTTCCATCCTAGCCACAAGAGAAAATGTCTCATTAGAATCTACTCCTACCCGAGCATACCTTTACAAACCATCCTTACCTTAATTTTAGTGACTTCACCTTTTTCATTTAATTTGTTTATGAACACTCACTTGGTTCCAATAATATTGTTGTCCTTTGGCCTATGTACCATCTCCCATGTTTCATTCTTTTGAATTTGGTCTAGATCTTCACTCATTGATTTCACCCAATTTTTATCCTTACTAGCCTCCATTACATTCTTTGGTTCTTTTTTGGATAAGAGAGAAAGATATTATTGATTTTGAGCAATTTTCATCCTTATTTTTATTTGGATGTCTTCTTCTTTATTTCCTATGATTTGACTTGGAGGATGGTCTCTTTTAACCAACCTTGAAGGTTCCTTAGTAGCAGTCTCTCTTCTTCTTCATATTCTTCTTCAACATGTTCAACTTCTGAAATTTCTTCATCATCCTAATTTGCAGCAGCTTGTGGAGTCTCTTTACTGAGTTATGACCTTATTTGGATAGTATTCATCAATTGTGACATTATTACTCTCAACTATCTTTTTTTGGCTCTTATTGTAACATCTATATGTTGAACTAACAGCTGAGTAGCCTAAAAAGATACCTTCATCACACTTAGAATAAAAATTACCCAGATTATCACCATCTCTCTCTTGATGTAGAAATTTCTTCCAAATACTCTAAGGTATTTCACACTTGCAGGTATACCTTTCTCAAGCTCATATGGTGTCTTCTTGTGATTAAATATGTTTTGGGATCTCTTTAAAATATTCTTTATATACCCACTACTTCTCTCTAGTATCCATTAGGAAATTTTGATTCATTAAACATAGTTATAGCCATTTCATGTACAATTTTGTTCTTTCTTTCTACCAACCCATTTTTTTGAGGTTTCATTGCAGCTAAAAATTGTCTTCTTATTCCATGAGTCTCAAAAAAATTCATGTGACTAAAATTCTCCTCCTATGTCATACCTTAAACTCTTTATTTTGACATTCTTTTCATTTTCCACTAGTGCTTTAAATTTTTCTAGTCCCTATGAATTTTCTTTGAGGAAGGTAACCCATGTCATCCTTGTGAAATCATCAATCACCAACATGAAATAGGTATCTCCTTATATGCTTTCAATTCTCGTGGTCCTACAAGATCGTGTGTATCAACTCTAGAGGTTGTGCAAGAGAGTATTCTTTTTTTTACCATGCATGCATGTTTTACAAATATTATCAGCTAGTTTGCTTATCTTAGGTGTGTTCCTTACACATACCATGGAGATAATTGTGACAAGGTTATCAAAATTTATATGTCCCAGTCTTATGTGCCAAAGCTAAACCTCATCCACTTTACTAGTGAAGAATTTTTCTTTGGTTACCTTCTTTAAAACATACATATTATTTTTGTTCTCTTTTCCTTTACAACCACTTTACCTTATTCTTATTCCTTTATGTCACAACCCTTGTAATGAAACAATAATTTATATCCATGTTTACACATTTGATGACGATACAAAATATTTTGCTTCAATCCCTTAACATAAAACACATTTTTAGTGTGGTTTTTCCATTTTCAAGACTTGGCTTACCTTTTCCCATAATATTAGCTGAGGTATTGTCTCCAAATTTCATTGTACCCAAAGAATTTTCCTCTAGAGATATGAACTTACTCTTGTTTCTGTCATATGGCTAGAACACCCACTATCAATATACCACTCCATGTCTTCACTTTGAGAATGAAAGGCAGTTTTGGGATATCAATCCTTTTTCCTTTGCATTTGTAGGATTGGATTTAACCATGTAAACCTTCTTTCTCTACTTTAGATTTCTTTGGAAAAAATAATTGGATATGTGTCCATAATTTTGGTAGTTGTAACAAATCATCTCATCCTTGCTTCTCAAATGATAAAAGTTAAGATGTCTACCATGACCTTTAGCATGCATTCTACATTTTGAGGATTTGTGACCAAATTAATTACATGAAAAATAATATCCATAAAATGAATGAGCATACCTCATAGCATGATGTTGTTTTCCTAAATGATATCTCTTCCTAAAATCATATCTCTTAGATTTAGGAGGTTCTTGAGTTATCTTGGTCATCTTCTTGCCTACTAATTTATCCTCCTCAATCTTCTTCACAAATCCTAGACCATATTTTTATTCACATATCTTTTATTTCCTAGAAGATTAACTAGATCATTGCGTTCTTTTCAAACTTGTAATAGGTTTTCAATTTGGTGGAGGTTTGATCCAAGTGAGTTTCTGAACATCTCCATTTCAGATTTTAGATTTAGGTGCTCTTCTTCCCTAATTTTGAAGGATTCTTTAATCAACTTGATTTGTGCCTCAAATTCCTTGACCATGTCTTTATGTTCTTAGGCTTCTTTGTTTTGTTTCTCATCGTGAATACTAATTTTGCAATCATACTTTTACCATCAATTTCAATTTTACATTCCTCTTTCTTTGATGTTTCAACTCTTCTAAAGAACTTATTAATTCAACCTCATGGTTAACCTCTGCCTCTTCTTCATATGAAATATCATATTCAGTCTGAATTTTTCCTTTTGAATTGCTTGTAGTAGATACTTCCACAACCATAAAAAAAAATTCATCTTGTGTCCCTTCATCATCACTCTTAGAGCTTCTAGAATCACTTGACTGAGAGGATCTTAAACCTTCTTATATGTCAAAATTATTCTTTTTTTGAAGTATTTATTTTTTCCCCCTTGTTTATTGAATTTATTATTGTTCCTTTGAGAGGAATCTTCATCATCTTCATCCCCCTTGTGTTTTTAAGGAAATTTTGAAGAAAAATGACCAACTTGGCCATAATCAAGAATTTGAATGGAAACTGTTGGTGCCATTTTTGAGCTTGTAAGCTTTTGCCCTAATTTTCCTTCATTCTACATGCTCTGAAATGTTTTTCTCTCAAATTAGTGATCTAAAAATTTTCCCCTCTTGCTTGGATGCTTTGAAATGCTCACAAACTTGTTGTTTTTCCCCAATTTGAAAGAAATCTACATGTGTGCCCTAATTTTTCCAAAATCTACTGGCTCTGCCGCTTTTTCCTTTTGCTCGATTGTGGAAGTTTAAAATTGATAAATTTACACTTGAATTCCATTGAAAATCCAATTACATGATAAAAAATGCTTTAAAAACATGTTTCAGTTGGTTCAATTTTGAGAAATTTATTGTCCTTAGCGAAAAAATTGAATTCTAGGGCATCCCTGGCATTTTTGTGTTTTAACGGTCAAACGGGCATCATTTTCCCATCAATTTCTTCTTCAAAATTCATCAAAAATGTGGATTGTTCTAATTGGACAAGGATCGGTGGGTAATTTATAAAAACTTAACATTTTTATGTTTTTAGAAAATATGCAATTTCCCCTGGCTCCACAGGACCGCAGAGGAGGTACACATGTCGCAGGCAGAGTGAAGGCGGATGGGTGGGTCATTTTGTGCCTTAAGGAACTTTGGAAAATGTGTGGAAACAAAGAAAATCCCCTAAGTCCCACATCTAATCAGAGGAGGACACATGGCAGTGGGGAGATGGAAAGGCGGAGGAGTTTGATACTTTTCAGCCTTTGGTGAAAAAGAGTTAAAGTATAAAATTGGACCACAAACTCGCAGCCAATGGGATGAAGACACATGTCAAGATCGAGCATAGGACGGGAGGCGAGGCCTTTGAGGCAAGTTGTATTTTTAGCCTCTAGTTATCAAAAGGTTAAAATCATTGAATGGACCCGCGAGCCCAAAGGTAAAAAGTCAAGATTCATCTTGAGGAGTCAATGGTGGAGGTGCGGGATGGCGGAGGAAATGTTAAAAATTTTCCTTTGTGGAATATGATTAAAATATGAAATGAGAAGCACCGCCCTCAACCAATCATATGAGGACACATGTCTTGTGGGAGGGTGGAGCCATGGAAGAAAACTAAAAAAATCCTTTTTCAAAAAAGGTGGAAATGTGTAGAATCGTTCCATGTTTCTAATGGGGCCCACTTTGGGACATGTGTCGAGCCCAATACTTCCTTCTCCAACATGCCAAAATGACCTAAGGAAGTACATTCGATATATTCTTAGGTAGATTTATAGGCATTGAATGCTTCTTATTAGTGGTTGCATTTTCTCCTTCTCTTGAATCATCTATAAATGTACGAGTTGGGCTCATTATTAATGTTGGATAATTTGAATCCTTATGTGTTATTTTTGCTAAGGACTTTATAGTTTTGTATTATAAGTTATGACCTCTAAATCGCTCATGCATGTGGATATTGACCTCTTTTGCCATTATAACAGCTTTGTGCATTTATAGAAGTAATAGAAGCATTATTTTTGACTATTCTTTGTCCTAATGTGTTTGTATTTGTTCTTATTTCCTTTTATTTTACACTGCATGTTTTTGTGCCAAATCATGTCCCTTGCAGTTATTTATTTAGTTGTGTTCCATGAGAATGACTTGGTAAATACATTTTAAATTGTGCTACTCATGCCTAGCCTCCTTTCATGTGTTCCCTTTCCATTCCCACTTAGAACATATAGTGTTCATCCCTCTTTTCTAGTGCTATCACCCTTTAGTGTAGTTCATTTTCATGTTATCCTTTTATCCTTGGTCCCTTGGCATTTATTATCTTAGTTTCCCCTTTCATCACTAGGAGTAGCATAGTAATAATAGAAATAGATAGAGGAACCGGCCTTCTCCAGATCCATCTCAAGCGCAAGGTCTTGTCGACACTAAAAATTTCCTCCGTAATTTCTATTTCATTAATGTATGTATTAGGAATAGGATTTTTAAGTATAATTAGTAGTAGCATCGATAGAAGATAACGGCGCCGTCGATGCAGTGCCACCAATAATGTGGAGTATGGTAACAAATCAAAGTACAATAGGAATGTTGTAAAAGTAAATATTTGTCGTAAGTGGTCCGGTAATGTTAAAATGTCAAAGTTTGGGTAATTAGAGAAGTAGGGTCTACGTGATTAGGAATTAGAAATATTATATTGGTAATAAGGACAAGGAGTGAGGTCATAAATATTTTGTATATTTTATTTGTAAAAAGTCTAAAAATGTGGAACCCATGTAAAATGATAAGGTTTATCTTATCTTAAAAGATAAGCTTACATGTACGGATAAGAGTTAAGGTATGGAATATGATTAAGTCGAGTGGATTTCTTATCCTATCTTAGAGATAAGATGGATAAGCCTGGAAGTTCTATAAATAGAGAGGCCACCCCCCTCATTTAACATAGAAGGAAGTAGTGAGAAATATTGTAGGAAGTGTGCGAAGGAAGCCATCAGTTTAAAGGTGTGTTGAAGAAGCCATTAAGAGGTGTAATTGTAAAGTTTCTCCCATATTCTTGGTGAAAGGCAAGTGAAGTCAATAACACTTGAAGTACCTCATGGGTGAGATTATATGAGCTTTCATGTTAATATTATAATTTATTTTGATATTTCAGATTTATCATCATTTTGTCTTATCATAGTCGATGGTATTCTTGTGTTATGTTGTTGTTTTGTTTCCGTTACATCCACCAAACTAAAGGCTGTGCATTAGTAAATAATCATAGCATGAGGAGTTCCCGGTGAAGAATTATCATAGTGCCCGATTGGTGATAACATTTTGGTTACATTGCGGGACCATTCCTCGTTGGTGGATTTTACGGAGAGATATTTCCATTTAGTCAAAAATCAATTAGAGGGTAACTTTGTTTTTATTGTGCATAGTAGTTACCATGGTAAAGTCATTTTTTCCATGAATAGTAGTTACCATGGTAAAGTAATTTTCTTTGGGAATAGTATTTACCATGATAAAGTCACTTTTTACCGTGAATAGTATTTACCGTAGTAACTTCACTTTTATCGTGAATAGTGTTTACCACATGAAAGTCAATTTTGCCGATGAAGTCAAGTTTTACCATAGTTTACCGTGGTCATTTCTATTTTACTTGTAGAAAGGTGTAAAGTCACTTTCTAGTATAGTGATTCCAATTATTTGTGCACATAAGTCTTGTTGATTGTACTTGTGGGTTGGTATTTCACGGTGGTTACTTTTGAAAATGGGAAAGATTCCTGTTTTTCAGCTCAATCTAATGAAGATGCTTCTTCTTTCATTCAAGATTTTAAGCGATATTGTATTTGTAATGGCCTTATAAGAAGGGAACAATGGACTGAATTTTTCCTACCTTTTTGGATGGTTCACCCTTAGGTGGTTTGAAACACTAGGTGATAATGTGAAAAATTCATGGGATTTATTAACTGAAAGTTTCTTGAAGAATTTGGTGAAGAAGCGAAATATGCAGATCTCATGATCGAGATCACAAAGCTATCCCAAGGAGAGAAGGAGAAGATAAGGGATTATCATGCTCGTGTTCTAGAGCTAAGGAGGAAGCTCGATGCCCAGATCCGGAAGGAAGGATTAGCGGATGGGTTGATGAATGGCGTGGATAATATCCTCTGTAAGAACTTCATTCTTGGGATGAAGCCAGAGATCAGACAACGAGTGAAGTATGACCGCCCAGCTACCATTGAACAAGCAAAGGAGATTACAAGAAGGCAAGAAGAAAGCATGGAAGAGGAGCCCAAAGAAATTGTTGCTAAAGTAGAGCCTACACCAGCACCTTTGGTCCAGAATCCACAACCACTCCCGGTGAGCACAAATATTTCTCCTAGTACATCTACTGAGTATGAAGATCTGCTTAAAAAGATGGGTCAGTTAACTATTAATCTTCTTCAAGGAAAGGAATTTAGTTCTCAGGGAGGAGATAGAGGTCCAAAAAGAAATATTTCTGAAGTTGTTTGTTATGGTTGTTATAAAAAGGGTCATTATAAGTATAATTGTCTAGATAGAGCTTCTACATCTGGTAAAGGAGATAATGATAAAGGAAAAGCACCTGTGAATTCTTTTGATGTAGTAGATAAGAGTAGAAATAATGAAGCAGATGTGTTTGTAACAAAAAGAAAGAAAGAAAAAGATAATCAAGATGGAAATGATCCTAAGAAGATGAAAGAAGAAACTAGTAAGAAACATAGGAGAAGAAAGTTGGGTGTGCAGGATTTTCTGATTTCATAGGGGCAAGGACCATACTCCATCTTGGAAGATCTGTCCAAAGGCCTACAAATATTACATATGGTCAACTCTTGGCTATGTCTTCTTGAGAAGAGGTAGGAGTTGCGAGGTGGACTCAATGCTCGAAGAAGGAAGGAGGTTGAGGTCCCTGTTTTGGAGGCAGAGGTAGATCCCTATGCTCCACAAGCTAAGGTATTATGTAATGGTATTTCAATTCATGATGTCTTAGTTGATGGAGGTGCTGCAGTTAATGTAATGACCGAGTCTGTAATGAATATGTTGGGGTTAAAAATTGATCGCCCTTCAACACTTATGTTAAGGTCATTAAATAAGGGAAAAACTAAACCAGAAGGTGTAGTTTCAAATGTGGCAATATCTGATTATGGGTGTTGTATGTGTGGTAGACTTTTAGGTGATGAAAAATGGTACTGTTGCATACCCAATGCTGCTGGGAAGACCATGGCTAAGGAGAGTTCATGCAAGAAACTACTGGAATGAAGGTTTCATGACACTTGGACGTGGTAGAGAGAGGGTGAAGATAAACGTGATCCCTCGACATCATAAAGCGAGAACCTCGTGGATTTAAGTGATGAATCGATGATTGGACATCCTCTCGATTACTCTAGTACCAATGAAGTGGACACTCGAAGATAAAGAAAGTGAGGTGGATGTTTCAGTCATGGATATCCTTCTAGTCACACCAACTCATGACCCCATAAAATTATCTGAAGAAGAAGTTGATGATCGTCTCCAACAAATAAAGATTGGTGATGCTGTGATGGAGAGTGAGAAGGAATCCTACCTCTAGCTCTTTCGAAGGTACATACACCTATTCACTTTTGATTACAAGGAACTCCATCAAGTAAGTTGGGTAGAACATTCTATTGAGATAGTAGATGGTGCTAAGCCCATAAAGCAAATGCCATATAGAATGAATCCTAATTTTTCCAAGACTGTAAAAGAAGAAATAGATAAGTTGCTTGATGCAGGATTCATATTTGCTGTGGAGAATTCAGAATGGGTTTCTCCCATTGTGATCTCAATAAAAAATAATGGGAAGCTACGCATTTGTGTTGATTACAGGAAGCTCAATAAGGCAACAAAGAAGGATCATTACCCTCTTCCATTTTCATATCGATCTTGGACGCCAAGTAGCGGGCCGGAGTGCTATAGTTTTGCGATGGATATAAGCGGCTACAACCAAGTTCATATAGCGAGAGAAATATTAGGCTGAAGACCACATTCACCACTCCTTGGGGAGCGTTTGCTTATAGAGTTATGCCTTTTGGGTTGTGTAATGCTCCAAATGAACATTCCAACGTTTGATGAATAGGGTGTTCGAACCCTACATTGGGACCTTCATCAGAGTATTTCTGGATGATTTTTGCATCTATGAGAGCAAGTTGGACCACCTGCACCAAATGGAGACAACATTTCAAAGGTTAGATGAAGCAAAAGCCTCACTAAACCCTACAAAGTGTGTCTTTGGATGTTCTAAAGGCGTTTTTTTAGGGCATGTTGTATCCAGAGATGGTATTGGTACTGATCCTGATAAAGTTTCAAAAATCAAAGATTTACCATTTCCTCTTAATAGAAGTAAGTTGAGATCATTTTTAGGCCATGTGGGTTACTATAGAAGGTTCATCAAGAATTTCTCAAATATTGCACAGCCACTAACCCAGTTCTTGAAGAAGGATGTTACTTATGAACCAGGAAATAAGGCGCATGAAGCTTTTAGACAATTGAAGGAAGCCCTAGTGTCTTCACCTGTTTTGAAGAATCCAGATTGGAGCAAGCCATTCATTGTGTACACTGATGCCTCAGATGCAGCACTAGGAAGTACTTTGAGCCAAAAGGATGAAAATGGGAATGAACATCCAATTTACTTTGGGAGCGCATACAAATGAGCAAGTCTTGAGGTAAATTATATCAGAATCGAAAAAGAGGCTCTGGCTATCATTTTTTTGTAAAGAAGTTTAGAAATTACTTGCTAGGGAAAAAATTTATAGTTGTAACAGATCATCAGGCTCTAAAATATATTGTAAATAAGCCTAACCCATTAGGGAGGATAGCAAGATGGATAATTTTTCTACAAGAGTTTGAATTTGATATTATAGATAGGCCAGGAAAGAAGCATGTCAATGCAGATGCACTCTCTCGAGCCTATGATGGTTTAGGATCATCTTGTGATGATGATGATTTCCCCGATGCAGCATTGTTATCCCTTGACATAATCCCTAGTGAATACATAGATATTTGGAATTATCTGAATGAATTCAAGTTTCCTGATGGTGCCAATGTAAAGACTAAGAGAAAGATTACTCAAGCCAGTCGTCCATATTCTATTCTCGCATGGAGTATTATTTCGAATAGGACCGATGGACAAGACAAGAGGGCGAGTTAGACGTGATCAAGGGAAGGAACTGATAGAAGAATTCCACAATGGTACATGTGGAGGGAACTTCTCTGACAACTTACAACAAGAAGGATCTTGGATGTAGGTTATCACTGGCCCACTCTTTTTAAAGATTGTTATAATTATTGTAAGACATGTGATATTTGTCAAACACATGGTAACCGTAAGACTTCATCAGCTCCATTATGTCCTATTCTTCCCCTTGGTCCCTTTGAAAAGTGGGGAATAGACATTGTCGGTCCACTTCCAACTACATCATGCCAAAATAAGTATATTGTAGTTGCCACAAATTATTTAACCAAGTGGGTTGAAGCTAGGCCATTGAAAACAACTTCCATGGATGAAGTGGCAAGGTTCATGTATGAACGTATTGTCACCAGATTTGGTTGCCCATTAGAAATTGTAACAGATCAAGGAAGCCACTTCATTAATGAGGTGGTAGAAGCCCTAGTCAATAAGTTTTCTATTAAGCACGAAGGCAACAACATACAAGCCAAGCACAAATGGACAGTGGAACGAACAAATTTTGTGTTGTTTCAAATTCTAGCAAAGATGCAGACCTTGCAGTACATAAATGGGATAAAAGGATTCATGCGGATTGTGGGCATATAGGGCAACATCAAAGTCAGCAATATGATACTCCCCATTTCGGTTGGCCTATGGCATTGATCCAGTTCTTCCTATTGAGTTTGATATTCCCACTTTGTGAGAGTTATGAAAAATGAAAGGATGGATGAAAGTGATTCAAGAAAAGAAAGGTTGGTACATCTTCATTTGCTTTGGAGGAAATGAGAGAAATAGAAAAGGATACAAGCCATAAGAAGAAAATGAAGTAGAAGGAATCCTTTGATCAAAAGATCCGGTGGTCTCCATTTCATGTGAATGACTTGGTTCTAGTGTATGATTCCGTATACAAAAAAAAGAAGACAGAGAAAATTTCTTTCAAAACGGATGGGGCCCTACAAAAATAGCAATTGTGCATGAAAATGGTAATGCATCGATTGGAGGAATTGGATGACACTCCCATTATGAAATGGGTCAACCATGACAAGTTGAAGATTTTCCAAGCACCAGAATAGTCTACTCCGAGGACGGAGTAGAAGCTAGGAAGGGGGAAGATGTCGACACTAAAATTTTCCTCCGTAATTTCTATTTCATTAATGTATGTATTAGGAATAGGATGTTGTTAAGTATAATTAGTAGTAGCATCTGATAGAAGATAACGGTGCCGTCAATACGGTGCCGCCAATAATGTGGAGTACGGTAACAGTCAAAGTATAATAGGAATGTTGTAAAAAGTAAATATTTGTCGTAAGTGGTCCGGTAATGTTAAAATGTCAAAGTTTGGGTAATTAGAGAAGTAGGGTCTATGTGATTAGGAATTATAAATATTATATTGGTAATAAGGACAAGGAGTGAGGTCATAAATATTTTGTATATTTTATTTGTAAAAAGTCTAAAAATGTGGAACCCATGTAAAATGATAAGGTTTATCTTATCTTAAAAGATAAGCTTACATGTACGAGATAAGAGTTAAGGTATGGAATATGATTCGTCAGAGTGGATTTATTATCCTATCTTAAAGATAAGATGGATAAGCCTGGAAGTTCTATAAATAAAGAGGCCACCCCCCTCATTTAGCATAGAAGGAAGTAGTGAGAAATATTGTAGGAAGTGTGCGAAGGAAGCCATCAGTTTAAAGGTGTGTTGAAGAAGCCATTAAGAGGTGTAATTGTAAAGTTTCTCCCATATTCTTGGTGAAAGGCAAGTGAAGTCAATAACACTTGAAGTACCTCATGGGTGAGATTGTAACAGTTTCATGTTAATATTATAATTTATTTTGATATTTCAGATTTGTCATCATTCTGTCTTATCATAGTCGATGGTATTCTTGTGTTATGTTGTTGTTTTATTTCCAGATTACATCCACCAAACTAAAGGCTATGCATTAGTAAATAATCATAGCACGAGGAGTTCCCGGTGAAGAATTATCATAGTGCCGGATTGGTGATGACAGTCCCACCACTTGGATATGGTTCCATTGTGATCTAAAACAGCTCGGATCTTCCAAATATGAGATGTAGGTGCAAGTTTGAAGACCAAAAGTTTCGCATACCCAATGGGACCAAAAATGAAAGATTACATTTCATATTGCTAAGTTTTTGTGTGTGGACTTAGTGTTTCAACCTTTAGAGGCTCATTTCAACACATTTGGCAACTCCCAACATTTCCAAATCTTTGTTTTAGTAGTCATGAGTGTCCTTCATGAGAAAAGTGCATATAAGAAGAAGTGCAACAATTGAAGATTCTTTTGAGAACTTCTAGCTAACCTAAGAATATTTCATTCCGAGAAAGTCTATGTGCACATCTCTATCTCATGTGCACCACATGTATTCAACTCCTCCTCAAAGAAGTCAACCAACACACCCTGTGATGGCACATCAACCACCTCCTCCACTGAGAAACTTTTCTAACTTCATAGGAGGAAGTCCCTTGGTGTTGGCTGTGTAAAATGACATGCCAAATGATACGCTCAAAAGTATTCCATACTTCACTAGTGAGAATCAAGTCACCCCTCAGAGCATATCCAGGATGTAGAAAACATGTGTTCACTCTATTTAATCACACATGATGATGTAGTAGTAAGGTTACTTATAACCTCTTTCAAAGATAAAGCACTTCAATGGTACTAGAGGCTTAAGACTTGGATCTATTACCACTGGGATGAGATGGGAAAAACTCTTTGTAATTACTTTGAAGATAAGTTAGACCACCCATCTATGGTGGAGAAAATGACAACAAAAAGAAAGGTGCCTAATAAGAAGATGAATGATTTCAACATTAGATTTCGAAGACTTGGGATAGAATCCCTCTTGTGGTAAGACCTACAGCCCAAAACACTTTTTGTACTATCTAAAGGTGCTAAACAATGATATCTAGGTCATGATTCAATCAATCGGAGGTAAGACCTTACTAGCTACTTATAGTATTGCAAAGTAAGGGTAAAAAGCGATCTTATTCATGTGGCAAAGATATCTCCTAGACCACCTATTCCCTTGTTCCCATAAATGTAAAAATTTCCCTAGCCTTATATGGCCCCTTTTCAAGTTCCCGAGAAAAGTGTGAAACTTGTTGCATTAACATCCTACTCTCCAGTGCAACAAAATGAGGATGAATAATTAAAGGCTATGATCAGAAATTTATCAAACAAAGTCATATCATTAGAAAAGCTATAGGCGCTAGCCTATAGATGTAATTATAATCAGGCACATATCTAGAACAATCAGCCTTGGTAGAATCAATATGGAAAAAAATACGTGCCCAACCAGCAAAATGATAGATGACATGCTAATGTGCATCTGCCCTTGCAAGTCATTCCTCCCGCACCCTCTCTTCCAATACCTAGTACAATTCGTCGAGCTTGTTCCAGCTTCGTAACAATTTGGTGCAAGAGTTAGAATGGTGACTCCCTTACAACATGCCTCATAGTCAATATCATTGTGCAAATGCATGGCGAGACCAAGCCTACATGATCTAGAATGCTTCAACTTATGAACATTAAACAAGTTCCTCTAAAGAAGAAAACCAAGGAAGACATGAAGGTCCTCCAGAGGAAAATTTGATGTTCTTTGGCATTGAGGACTTTTGTGCAATCAACAAAGAAATAGATGATAGAATCAGACCACACACCCAATTCATAGACAACATGATATATAAGAAGAGAATTTTGGTGTCGGGCATGTAGGTCACACTCCTAGCAATGTAGATTGACCCTTAAAAGTAGAAAGAAGTAGCCAAGTCATCTAGTAGTAAGAGCACTCAAGTCCCTTGTAGTCATTTTTACCCTCATCACAAAACAAATGAACCCCATACGCGTCAACCTATCACCTAGCGAGTGTTGGGAACTCACCTGAGGCATGTGTGGGTGCTGAGTCTATATTTTATGTGAGTTTAGTGGGAAACATCATCTATGATTCATGTTAAGAGATCTGAATGGAAGTAAAACATACAAGCACCATAGAGCTCAGAATGGCTTCTAGGTCCTCAAGTCATTTCAAACAAGAAGTTCTTTAACATATTTTATAACTATACCAAAATAGAAATAATTTGTACAGACATCCATACTTAATCATAAACATAATTGAAAAGGAACTATGAGAAAGATGTATGCATTAGAATCATCAATGTTCATATTCATGTAAGCTGGTAACCTCATTACATTCATGGAGCCATTACAAAGTATTACAGAGAAGCAGACCGCAGTCATGCATTATATCTAGACTCATATGGCTAGGCTCTCAAAATAAATTTATAAACCCCATACCCCAAATACATCCTTCCCTAAACACAATTACCCACTAACAAAGTTTTTGCAAGTATTTCGTGAGAGCTCCGCTCTCTATCTATCTCTTTCCATTTCCTTATGTAGGTGCTTGTATATATAGGATTTCTATACTGCCAACTCATCCTTTAGTGACCTTAGATTTGATGCAAAGTGTTTGAATGTGGTCCTCCATGAGAGCATGGTCCTCCAGGCCCAAGCTTTCCACTTTTGACCATGATGAGCTTTTAGAAGCTTCTACCGCAGGCATGCTCCTTCTTGGCCAACCTGTCACTAGATGGCACCTTATCCACTCCACATGCATAGTTGGGTCATGCTTTTCACATGTTCTTCCAAAAATTCCCAATATGGCTAAGTCTCGAACCTTTGGTTTTGTCTCGCACGCACGCCACGGGTTTCCTTAAAGCCTTCCTTAAACCTTGCCCTCACGCGCTTTATCCTTGCACACTTTTCTTCAACTAGGCCTTGCACGCCTATGCACCCTTTTGTACTTAGCCAATATTTTAGGGGCCCAACATTACCCCACACTACGCCTATTCTCTATCTATAGGAACACTTCTCTAGTGAAAAGAAAGAATACAATAGACTTACACCGTGGGAAAAGAATAAGGGGATGAAAGAATATAGAAAGAAGAAAGAATGGGAAGTGATGGAATCACTGCAGTAGGCTAGGAAAATCCTTTTGCAAGTCAGCCTCCAACTTGTTCCAGGCATCGACTTCATTCTGCACTCTCTGATAGAGGTCACCAACCAGGGTGCTCACCTCCACAAATCTTAGCCCATTTCCTTGTGTGCTTATGGTGTTAGCAACTTTCTCTAACTCCTTGCCTACATCATCTAATGCATCCATTCTTTGTGTAATCTATGGGTACAGTTCCTTCAACTAATTTTAATTGAACCCCTTAAGGCTTCAATGGCTTGATTTTATTTTGACCTCGGTAAGGATTTTGTCCCTTTCCACCCTATTTCCTTTATTCTTCTCTTGAAACTCCTTGAGTTCTACTTCATGAGTGGTGACCAAGATGCCTACCACTTTTTCCCTTTCTATGCAATTGTGATATGCAACTTCAATAGTCCGAGAAGCAAATTTTCTATCAATAAGAACCTTGTTGTATTTAGCTATGAATGCCATGACCTTCAATTTATCTTCTTTCTCTAAGCACGTAGCCACTTCTTCTACAAATTCCAAGGCTAACGGTTGCCTCTCCATGGTGAGGACTCTTGTTAAATCCTCCAGGAATCCTAAGGTAGATCCATACTTCTGCGCAGGGGTGCTAGGTCCGGATGCTTCAATACTATAACATTATTAATAGACTCCACCTTTTTGTACACCACACACACCTTGGCCTTCTCATCCTTCAACTCATGTTACAACTGGGTGTTGATTAGTTTCTCTTGACTAAGCTCCTTTTCCCTTGCAGCTAGCTCTTCCTCTTTCTTCTTCAGGTCCTCCTCTAGATCTTTGATTCTATCATTCTACCTAAAGAGTCTAGCTTCAATTTCAATGGAGACCTTGTTGAGCATGTTGCACAGTTGTTCATCCAAGAGTTGTTGAGCGTTCACCACTAGATTGTCTTCTGTTGGCCCTAGAAATGTTATTATTTCCCATGGCTCACTTCAAATTCTGGCTCATCAAGATGGGACTCAATTTCCCATGAGAGCATCTTCCTCATCCGTGGGTATGCAGCCTCCTTGTCAAAAGATGACATTGCTATGAGCTCTTCTGCTAGAATCATGCTTTGGAACCGCACACGAAACACTTTGTTGGGGTCATCAATATAACCCATCCCTGGCCTCTCCTCCCCTACACACCTTCCTCCCATGCGCATGCCCTTAGGAATACTTATAGTTAAAATGGGGCCTCTAGTGTTGTCATGGTCCTTTCCCACGCTTTCCTCCTCCTCTTTGTTTAACATTGGCTCAGTGTTGCATTCCAACTTCTCCTCCACCAAGGTCTCGATGGCCTTTGTTTCTTCTTTCTCTACCACCTTGGTTATCTATTCCACCGTAAGGCTTGGAGCCTTCTACGTCTATGTGCCATCCTCCTCACTTCTCATGTCCTAGGTACCTCTCCCTTCCTGGCTATCCTTACATTACATGAAGAGGAACCCCTGCTCCTCTTCTTTGCCTTCTTCTTCCGAATCATGTACATTGAAAATAGGTGGCCCTTGATCTTTTTAAGCTCGTCTTCCCCACTAACATCTTCTTCACTATCTTCTTCTCCACCTATGTATTTTTCCAAACTTCTAGTGTCTTCTGATGTGGTCTCCTCTTCTAGCCTCTACTTCTTCCTAATGGGGATTCTAGTGTAGGTGACTCTATTTCTTCTTCTCCTAAGGATTCCTTTTCTGATGGATTTTCTGGATCTGGAGTTTTTTCCTTGACTATGGGCCTCTTCTTACATGAATACATGCTTGTTCTAGCACTTGTCCCAAGGGAGCCTATTACCTGTGTATCCACCACACTTGGTATTCTCTTCTCTCCCGCAATGCTCATTTTCCACCCGCTTGGGTGTGGGATATCCAACCCTTCCAGTTAGATCCCAAGGCATAGACACCTCATTCTCTAGATATGTTCCCTTCTCCGATTTCCCTTCTCCCAGATGATTTGGGTCTTATGCGGAGGTATACACGTGCCATGGATCCTCCTTCTTGTAAACATGCAATGGCTATTGAGTCATCTCTCCTCACCATTTGTCATCTAGATGCGCAGAACTTCATGTGACACGTTTTTGTATGCATAGGCTCTCCTCTTTGTAGTCATCTTCACATCTCCTTCATAGATGAGGCCTTAAATCGGGGGTAATGACCAACCCTTTGCGCATTTCCTGTGTGACATCAGCCTAGATTACCATGGTCCAATTTCAGCTTCTTCACTCTTTGAACCCTCTAGTTTTTTTTATTCATTGGGCGCACTAACTCCAATGGAGGTATTGATTGTGAAGGCAAATGGGGGAACTTGCACCATGGGATCCATGTCTCATCCATTAGTTTGAACTTGTTGTTTTCTACCTAGGTAGAAATCTTGGTACATAGCAAATTCAACATCTCCTCATCTAGGTACTCCAATTTTTAAAAAGCACAATTATTAGTAGGACATCACCAAATAGGATCACAACTCTCTATTTTTCTTCACTCATCCTTTTCTCGTTACAACTTATAATATCATCCTCAATTTTTCTTCACACGAATGTAGACAAGTTGTAGATGGTGCCTTCTAATATCTTCCTTTTTAAGTATTAAATTTTACTGCAACCTACATCTAATTTTCACATTTAATGCATATGGCTTTATTGACCCAACCCTATGTGGATAATCTTCCAACCTTCTACCGCACTTCCATCTCTCCTCACCATTTAAATTTTTACTCTCACCTACCTCATGTTGCTTATGTGTTATTTCCTCTTTATTACTATGAAATTCCTTGATGTCCTTTTGATATTTTATTTCCATGCACATCTTTCAATAGGGCCATTCCTAGGATTTTCAACACAACCTTCCTTGGCACTTTACCCATGCTCTCCTTCACATTACTCTACCCCACACTAAAATGAGTCAAGGTCCTCTGCAAAGTCAAAAATCCTCAAAGAGTAATAAGGGTTACCAATGCCTAAGGTGAAAAACAAAACAACAACACGAAAAATGGAAACACAAGAAAATAAATGTATAATGGAAATTCTAAACTAACTAGGAAAAATACCTTATTTACAAACACCAAGAAGACTTATTTGTAGTAGGGCTTTAGCCTACTCCCATTGAAGTGTCCAGTAATTTTGTTCCATCCAAGACTTGTAATCGGCATGTACCCAAATCAAGGATGTACAAGATTTTATAGGGACCTAACTAATGGAACTTCAAATTCCCGGATGGTGTAGAAACTTAGAATCATATATGAAGACCATCTCGCCCAACCTCAAACTTCTTATTTATGATGTGGCGACCATGCCATGATTTTTTCTTTGCTTTTTTAATTATTTGGCTTCACTGGTGATTGATCATCTTTCATCCAACTTCATCAGTTCATCAATTCTCTCTTCCATATCTTTCTCATCAACCAACCCTCCCGCACATGCTATTCACGAGAGAAGGTAACATGAATTCAATCGATAGACATGCTTCCATGCCAAACACCAATTGAAACGGTGTGGCTTTGTTCATCCTTTTATAAGTTATCGTGTAAGCCCATTATACGGATGATACCTTGTCATCCTAATCTTGTCTTCCAACATCACAAAGCTTGGTCGGGTATGACTCAATATTTTGTTAAATTCTTCTGCGGTTCCATTTACTTGTGGGTGATAAGAAGTAGTCTTATGATGAGCTACCATGAACTCGTTAATAGGATCCTCATGGTCTCATTCAAGAAATTTGTACCCCTATCATTGGTTAAAATTAAAGGACATACATACCTTGTGATAATGTTCTCCCATAAAACTCTTGTCGTTGTGGCTACTATGTAGTCTTTAGTTGGGGCTGCCTCTTCCCACCTTGTCAAATAGTCCATGCAAGTGATTACATAGTGTGATCCAGTCCTATGCACTGCTAGTGTAATAGGGCCTACAAAGTCTATTGCCCATTTCTCAAAAGGTTTAGCACTAGGGATAGGGTGTAAAGGCATTTCATCTCTCTTTCCTAGCTTGCCAATGTGCTGATAATGGTCACACACTTTACAATAGTCCTTACAATCCTTATATAGAGTTTCCCACCACAATCTTGCCATTAAAATTTTATGCATGGTGGCATCACCTACATAATGTCCACCCGCACTTCCTCCATGTGCTTCCTCTATGATGGCAAGGCACTCATGCTCTAGTACACACCTACGTAAAACTTCATCATGCCCTAACTTGTATAAGTCCCCACTAATCAACATGTAGGGCATGACGCGTATGGCTAGTTGCTTTCTTTCTAATGCCTTCATCCCTTCTCGGTGCCACACCTTCCTTTAGGAATACTACAATCTCCTCCAAATCGAGGGCATGTGTGCTGACAACCTAAATAGTTACACATCTGGAATAGCCTATTCAATACTTTGTGCATCCTCCCCGAATCAATCGATCCTTGACAGGATGATCGGGTCCATAATTACTCTTTCTAGGCTTCACAACTATCATAAACTCAAAATCTTGAAATAATATCACCCCTAACATATGCACCCTTTTAGAATGGGCTTGTTCCCCAAGTAATTTAATTCCATGTGGTCGGTGTAAAATAAAAAGGGTTTCGGCAATGAGATATTGTCTAAACTTGAAAAGCGCATAGATCATTGATAATTCTTCACGCTCGGTTGTGGTGTAATTCTGCTCTCACGGTGTCAAATTCCTTCTTGTAAAACATAGAGGATGATAAAAATTCCTTCTCCTAATGTGCAACCACTTTGCTCTAATGGTGGTTCCTCGAGACATCTACATGAACATGGAAGGCTTGTCCCAAGAGGGAAAATGTAATATAGGTGCGGTGACAAGCCTATCCTTTAATGTGTCAAGCACCTTCTTTGCAATCTCTCCCCAATGGAAGGTATTTTTATGTTTGGGAAATTCTTCTAGAGGTGTGGTGATCTTGGTATACCCCTTGATGAATTTCCTATAATAACATGTATGCCCAAGGAATCCACACACTATGCTTTGGCTAATAGGCTCCCCCGATCCCACAATATAAGCACCCTTTATTACATTTACCTAGCCATGACCCCCTTAAGCACCCCATACTAATTAATTAATTTAATTAATTTAATTAAATTAATGCATTATCCTCACTATATTTATTATTTAAATATCTTATTTAAATAATATCCCCACATACAGTTCACTTAGACACCTCACCAAGCCAACTCAACCTAAGACCTATTCTTAGCAAGTTCCCATAACTAACTAAGACTTACCCAAACCCTAAAAATCAATGCCTACATTCCCTCTAACCACATTCCTACATGCTCACAAGAAGCTCCCAGTCTAATCCATGGGATAATGACATGAGATCCAAGGAAATCAAGGGAGGATCTCCCTAGTTTAGTAAACCTAGGAAATCCCCTTGACCAATGTCGGTTACCCCTAACCATTGCCGGTTAAGTCGGACCACCATCGTCGGTTACCCCTTTTAACCCCTAAACTACCTTATTCTCAAGGTTGGAAAACATTGGGAGAAATTTGATGAGCAAGAACACATCTCAGAGAGATAATACATCTTTAGAGAGCCAATTCCAGTGAAAACTCACATCCAAGGAAGGAGATTGAGCATCTTCTCTGCACTGACCATCCCATCCATGATCTGATCTATCCAAGCAAAGAGGAGTGTACATGCAGCCCATGCGAAGCTTTTTTCTTCGAGTTGGTGATCACTTGCAACCTTCAAACCCATCATCAACACCTCCATCCCTCACACACAAGGCCTTCAAGAATGAAATCCAAGTAAGTACAACATCATACTTTCCTGGTTATTTCATTTCATCATCATTTTATCATCCATTGTTTATCTTGCTCCCTATTGACCTTCTCCACATTTTCACCTCCATATACCCATTAAAACCTCAAAAATCCTACTCCAGTCACCCAATACCTCATCCCGACCAACCAAAGTCCTTTGTGCAATCACAAAGGAGACCAAAAGCTTGTTCTGTGACATTTCCAGATCTCACGATGCGGGCAGCCCGATTATACCTAACCATCGTCGGTCACCCCTAACCGACACCGGTCTCTGTGTTTTCCCACACAGCCCTAAAGAGACCTACCCACCTAATTTTATCTCACCCTCATTCACCTGTGATCTACCCAGACCTTTATCAGACCTACAGAGACCCAAAACCAATCATTTGACCTTTGGATTCTATTCTAGCTTAGCTTGTTAGATTAGATCTATTTCTTATTGTGTTTTTAAGTGAGATACCTAAATCATTTTAAAATAACAATAGGATTTACTTTGTTTACAACATTGAATTGTTTAAAATAGTGGACTGATAGCCATCTAGGAAGTATCATACTTCCCGGATCTAGCTTACGCTAGGCAGTTCACTACCCATATTGTTTAATTCCTTCTGGTGGTCTTGTTTTCATTACAGGTAGTTCCTCTAGCCAAAAGGAAGCTCTCACGATCAGCTTGTGGATTTGGAAGTCATACGCATGCAACAACCCATCAACCGACATTTGAATAGGTATTCCTCCTACGCCGTTACCCTATCTGTTTCATCAACACTTCAAAGAAACAATCTAAGAAAAAGGTGAAACATTTTGGCACACCCGGTGGGACCCATCAGGGTTCCTTGCATTTCATTCATTCCTAGGAAAAAAATTGTGTGTTTGTTTCCCTTCTAAAAAATACACACTACTAATTTTCTTCCTTGTAATCCACCTCTCTTTTCTATTTTCTCTAAAGGAAACTTTTCTTTTGGTGTAATTAAAAGAATCATTTCTTCATGTTTTTGCATTGTAGTGAAAGAGCATCCCTCTTCCTCTTCATCTTATTGTGTCATCCAATTTCACATTTTTGATTTGGGTTTAAAAACAAGTGCATTCCATTCTGATTTATTGCATTAGCTCACATTAATTGAGGGCAACCTATATGCTGGAAGTCATGACCAGCTGATGGTTGACAAATGAATCATAGAAAAGCACTTCTATCCTTTTCTCTTTCTCTGAGTCTTACCAAACCACACAAAAATTCAAAATACATACATTCTTAAACAACATCCTACCAGAAGAAGTTGTAGGTGATCACATGATCACGACACAGTGGGCACCCACTCATTTTGCTCTGTCGAGTCATACTTCAGAGTGAAGCCCACCCCCACCATAACATACAAAACCTCACCTTTTAGATCTCCTTCTTTGTAGGAAGCCATCCTCACCAAAAAATCTATTTCACAATTCATGTGTCAAGTCCTAAATAGCATAAGCTAAACAAACATAATAGAAAAGGCACTCCTAGGATCACATTTTCTTAGTGTTTTTGCTTGGCTTGCATTTTGAGGTGAGAGATCACGTTCATCACTTTTTTGTTCATCCTTGCATGCTCCTCATCATAGCTGGTGTATTCGGCTTCACTTGAGTGTGCCTGGGCCATATCATCATCATTCCCAAAATTTTGGGTCTGATTCTACATCATATTTTAATTCACAACCACTTTCTTTCATCACTGTTTCAATTTCATAGTAACCATCATCGGTTACCTCTACGCCATCATCGGTTATACCCAACCGACGTCGGTTCCAAGTCCTTTTGCTAACCTACTCAAAAGGACATTTTACTTCACTTTCTTCCACTTTTCATAGTCTCTGTCACTGTCATTATTCCCATTGACATTTTAAACATCCTCAGATTTGGCATACTATCATCAGATTTTACCTTCTGCCTCATTGTTTACTCACTTCCATTTTCTACAGTGACCGGTGGTTACCCTTACCGATGTCGGTTTTCCCTAACTAACATCGGTTAGCTTATTTCACATTCTAGCCACCATTTGGTACTTCATCCACTTTTTATCACCAGATTCACCTATTCCTGTTGTTCTCTATATCATTTACAGAGAAGCAGCCCTACCTGATCAATATTGGTTCACATGGTGCTGACCCAAAGACAAGAAAGCACCCTCGTATTTCATGCCAGTTTTCAACCACTCCCACCTAGTCCTTCACCACCTTCTATTTTATCACCAGCCATGGATCCCATCCAGCCTACTACTATCACTACTGGAGATGAGGAGTTTGCATGACTCCTTGACCAGAACCCTACACCTTGCAGTTTTACCTTTCCCACTCATCCACTCGAGATGCCTCGGGTCAGTTGATATATGGCATGCCCATATCTATCCCCCCCGACTCTCACCCACTTCCATCAGCCCCATCTGGCTCCGTGCTGCCCACATCCACCTTACCCCCAGTCATTTCACAGTTAGGTTCTATACCCATTATGATGTTGCATCTATTACCTCTGTGGCACCCATTACATCCACCATACCCTCGATGACTACCCCAAACACAACCTCATCCACCCCTAATGTCTCATACATACCTGTAGCTACATTCCCACCTCCAGTGTTGGTGACCCCTACCCCATTTCAGAACATGGTTCTTTCCATTCCACAATCATTAGCCCTATTGCCACTAGGGTTACCACGACCCTTCCACCCCCATATACATACTACCAACAACCTCTGTTTCATCCATTATTCATTCTTGAGGTATGTACCCCCTATTTCACTACCTTCTTCTCCACCACCCTACATGGCAGCCCCATACACTGGAGTGCCACCCCCATTATATGCCCAAAACCAACCTCCTCATGCTACAAGAGGCATCCAATCATCACAACCCACCAATGACCTAATTAAATTGATGTTGGACAAGATGCAGACATTGGAGGCATCGGTTTCGGCTCCCATAACACTCTCACCTATGACGAGATTTGTAATGAGCCTATTCACCCATCCATTCCTATCCATTCATACCCTGTGCATTGGGAAATGCCTAAATTCAATCATTTCAATAGCAAAGAAGACCCAACAACATTTGTGGTCATTCAAACATGGGTGTTATCTGATCGCTCATGATGATGCCTTGCTTTTGAGAACTTTTCCCATGTCCCTCACTAGACCTGCATTAGATTGGTATAGTGGGTTACCTAAACACTCTATATTCTCATTCAATCAGGTAGCCCAAGCCTTCTTGGATCATTTCTCTATCAATATCATCAAGAAGGTTACCATGACCGATCTATATTCCACACGTCAGTATGAGGATGAATCTATCATATTTTGTCACTCATTGGCGTAGCCTGATCAATCAACTTACCTTCCAACTACCACAAACTGAACTCATCGAGCTCTTCACATGAGCTTGCTAGACATATCTCCCGACCTTGCAGGTCCAAACCTTCCAAACATTCGATGAGGCATTCACTATGGCATGAAAGTTAGAGATTCGGGCCATCGAAGAGAAGAAAATCCAATTACGCAATAAGAATTCGGCATTCAAGTCGAATGATACCTCTTCCTCTTCCAAACCACAAACCAATTATTCAAAAGCTAAGGGCACCGCTAACACAGTGGTACTCAAGGCCGGCCCAGCTCATCCATCGAATCAGGCTACACCCTCATCTAATCTCTCACCTATCCAGACTTTTCAATTCAGATGAGAGCAGCGAAAAAATATACCCCAATTGGGGAACCTTACTCTTCTATCTTAGAAAATCTTATCAAAGCTGGAGCCATCACCCTTCCACCCATAAAACCACACACTTTGGTTTTGACCCTGCTCACCCCATGCCCGCATGGTATAAAGAACATGATTTCTGTAACTATCATCGAGTAAAGGGTCATAGTGATGGAAAACTGCATCACTTTCAAGAATATTGTCCAAGAAATGCTCAAGAAAGGTGAGTTAACTATGGATAATCCCAATGCCACCCCCAACCAAAATCTACAAATCTTCAAAAACCATTTCCCAACCATGCCCCTTCATCCAATCAAACCGGTGAGACATCAACTCACGATACCCATACCCATGAGGTTCACGCTATCTTTAACAAGGTACTTGTCACCTCTCAATTACCTCACATCCCTTCCATAGAGGAAATCCTAGCCCAAATCCTCCTTCCACATTGGAACCAACCTCCCTTGTTCCTTCACCAATAGAGGAACACCTTTCATCTCCTTCATCACCTACGGAGGGGTCTTCCTAACATTGAGACCATCTCACCCCTAGCTTCACCACTTAGAGAACCTTTACCTACAGTACCTCCTCCACCCATAGAGGAGCTCCCATTACCTCCTCCACCCATAGAGGAGCACCCATTACCTCCTCCACCCACATAGAGGAGCACCCATTACCTCCTCCACCCACAGAGGAGCACTATCCATTCCTCCACTTAGAGGAGCTCCCATCATCTCCTCCACCCATCATAGACCCAGTTGAGATACCTTTTCCTCTTGGTGAGCATTCTCCATCAGCTACCCAAAATCCAACAGACCTACTTTCGGCTCTCTTACCCACGGAAGCTGAAGCTAGCCAATTCCCCATCTCTAAGATGCATTTTATAGGAATTCCCATTAGGTCCTCACCAACTCCACCCACAGATGTGTCCATTCTCATGTTTGGCCAATCACTTAGATTATGTGGATAGGGCTTTACTTATGGGGGCCTCTTACTCCCTGTCTCAACACAGATGTAGAGATCCCTCGCTGATACCTCCACTATCTACCCAAACACATTTCGACCCATCAAACCAAATACAACCACTATTGTCACAACCCCTTCCATGATACCTGTTAGCACTCACACCACACCCTTACCCATAACCCATGACCTACATCTAAACCCAAACCCATACCCACAACATTTTCCTCCACTAAACCTATTACCACTTTAGGGGTCACCCGACCACCAACCCTTACTCATCCACCTATTAAACTAGATTTAGCTACATCCTCCAATGTCAATACCACACCTACTCCGACACCCAAACCAAAGAAACAAACTCATCGACCTCATACCCCGACCACACCAATCACACCCACACTTGTCCCATCTACCTTAAGACCTCAACTGCCCAACATGGTCAAGCACCCTTCACCCATCCATAAACCAATAACACAACAACCCATTCCTTCCTCACAAACCTCTAACCTACCCAGGCACACAACATGACTTATACCCACACCTGCAGTCTCTTTACCACCAATACCTCCAATACCTTTAGCTATTGCTTCACTACCCACTACACTTCAGTCATTGTCCCTCACACCCCAAGTATGACCCACATCATCTACCTTCATAGCACCCCCGTTATCCCCATGGGTAACTCACCCTCTTCCTCCATCTACTTTTCCTTCTAGACCTCATACACCCACATCACCTTTACCCAAGGTGCAACCCAAAAAAAAACCCCACTACCCCACAACAAGGTAGTCAAAACAACCCCACACCCTCCTACCCATCCATCTACTGTACCCCTACCCAAACAAACCTGACCGATACCTCAAACCACACCAGCACCTAAACCCATAGCTCGACCCATTCCTACTCTTCCAAAAATAGTTCCTCGACAATCAACCACACCTACACCCAAACCCACGTTCACTTCCCATTGTGATCCACTAGCAAGGTCCTATGCCAAAATTTTAACCAACCTCCTCGAGACTTCTATTATCACATTACCACCACTCCTCGACCTTATGACCCCCTCAAACCCAAGCCAAAAGGGTTTGATGATACTAAAATTTACACATACCATCATGTGCCAGGGCATGATGTGGAGAACTATAAGGCCTTGAAAACCATCCTTATCCAATTGTGTCCACCAAAACCAACTTTGATGATGATGACCTTCTCGATGAGGATCTTGCTTCACCAACACCCATTCCCACACTACCCACTCAACAACCACAACCTCCACCCTCACAACTCCTAGAGCCACACCCAAGATTTGAAATTAACATGGTTCACATCAGAGAACTTGCCATGCCACCACCCAAATGTCATTGCACCCAGCTGACCTCACAGGGTTTTCTCCTCTAGTAGGTTTTTCCTTCATGTCATTATACCACTCACCCTACACCTTCTCCATTTTCCAACTTCCCTCAAATCAACATGATACATGTCACTACACATGTGCGCGAAGGGAAAAGAAAAGGTAACTGACCCACCAACCAATCCTATACCCAACATACCATCTACACCCATACCTAAAATAACTATCCACGGCCCCATACCCCATTTCTAATGGCATCACACATCACACCATGCTCAAACAATTACACCAATCTCCCCTCAAAATGTCCTTATATGACCTCATCCAAACCTCAGAATCCCATCATCAAGCCCTCATGGAGGTTCTTCAATCTATTGAGGTTTTACCCAATGACCCTACACCCGTAGCCTCCATTATCACACCCCATCATGTAGCCTCTCTCACCAAATTACCACCTTCATCCTCACCTCACCTTGTTCACCAAGTGGCCTCCCTTAGCTTCTCAGAGGAGGAGATCACGCCACACCAAAATGATGACCCAGACCCAGCCCTCTTCATCTCTATCCACATTGATGACATATGGGTACGCCATGTGATGATTGATGGAGGTGCTAGCATTAACATCATTTCATCCCATGCATTTTCTCAAATGTGCATACCTAAAATTACATGCATAAACATCCGGTCATGTTGCATTCATTCAATGATGCTATCACCTCCACACTAGGCACTGTCATCCTTCACATTTCATGTGGGCCCCGCACTGTTCCAGAATTGTTTTATGTTTTGGAGGGGAATTCCAATATAACTTGTTGCTTGGTAGACCCTGGATCCATGTCATGGGTTGCGTTCCTTCCACTTTGCATCATTGTGTAAAGTTTGAACATGAAGGACACACTTATACCATTCCAGCTGACCCATCACCTTTCAAAACATGCAACATGCTTTACCGACCCAATGATGTGCTCATACCTATCAAGCCATCTACCTCCATGACCAATACCACTTCACCTACACCTCCACCTACCTAGTACAGCCACTTTGCTTTCACCACACATACCTCCTCCATTCCTACCACTGTTATAACCTCCATGGCTGACCCATTAGCTTCCCAATCCATTAACTCCACCTCTGCATCGACCTCTGACACATCATCCATACCAGCTACCTACATACCAACCACTGATCCCTTGGAAGGTGTTTTTCAATGCCTCACTCTGGGGAGTACCACCTATATAGTGTCAACACATTCCTTACTCCACACAAGTATGGAAGCCTTCACCAACACCCTCATTATGATCACCATATAGAGAACACCTCCTTTATGGTCCTCCTCATCTTCATACTAGTCTCACCTATATGGGGGACTTGATACTACCACTTACACACTTGAACCACCATCACACCCCACCCATTTTCCACTTGACTTCCATCACTTACCAATCACCATTTCACCCACACCTTCCTGCACCACTGTGTGTGGAAGGGTTTTGGTTTTGGATTTTATGAGCAAGGCCGCCATACTATTATTCCATGTACCACCCACAAACATAATGACCATAGTGGTATCGGCTTCCCCAACCTCCTACCAAATAGGCCCACATTGAACTCATTGAAGACCCTAGCCCTCCTCCACCTTCATCTTCATCACTACCTTCACCCACTCCACCTTCATCACCACCCTCACCGATAGAGTCGATGGATCCTGAATCTATCCCCCTAACTTTTTTTTTTCATAAACACCATTTCCTTGGGGCCTTTGACTTATCAACGTGAAGGCGAGGCCCCTTCCACTCTTCCATTCCTATATCTTGAGATGATCGATGATGACACACCTACAATTAACATCATTCAATGTCAGGATGATGAATCCATACTCACCTACCTTGGTGCAGACTCATATATTCATCGGTCATTACCCTCTGAGACACAAACCATGTTGAATGAATCGACTATCGAGATCAACATTCATACTCAGGATGACCCACACATCCTAAAGATCGGACAATCTTTAGATGTTGTTGAAATAGGAAGCCATCACTTCTTTTCTCTGAGATCATAACCATGCTTTCACTTGGTCTTACGTAAACATGCCCGGTATTGACCCCACCATAGTGGTCCACAATATCGTAACCATTCCCGATGCCAAACCTATCAAACAAAAGCTGAGGAAAATGCACCCTCGCATTGCTCTTCTCATCAAAGAAGAACTTCAACACCTTCTTTTTGTTTCCTTCATCTTACCCATTGATTATCCTCATTGGATTTCTAACATTGTCCCTATTACTAAAGCAACAGGGGACTCTACATTTGCATGGACTTCCATGACCTCAACCTAGCCTACCCGAAAGATGACTTTCCCTTGCCTGGTATTGATCAATTGGTTGACCTCACCACTGGTCATGAGATGCTCTCACTCATGGATGGCTTCTCGGGTTATAACCAAATTTTTCTTGCCCCAGAAGATCAGCACAAGACCACATTCATTACCCCTTGGGAACCTTTTGCTATCGAGTCATGCCTTTTGGCCTTAAAAATGTTGGTGCTACATATCAGCGTGTTATGACTTACATCTTCCATGATATCATGCATCACATATTGGAAGATTACATGGATGATCTCTTGGCCAAATCTAAACATCACTTCGAGCACCTCACCATCCTCAAACCATCTTTGACCACCTCATTAAATATTACATCCACCTTCAGCCTAAAAGTGCATCTTCGTGGTTCTCTCAGGAAAGCTCCTGGGATTTATTGTTTCCCTCCATGGTATAGAAGTTGACCTTACTAAAGTCAAGGCCATTCTAGAAATGCCTCCACCCACTAACCTTAAACAACTCCATAGCCTACAAGGTAAATTGTCCATTCACCATTTCATTTCACAATTATCTGATCGGTGTCAACCATTTCATCATCTTCTTAGGAAGGATGTCTCCTTTAAATGGGATGATGACTATCACAAAGCTTTTGAGGCCCTAAAAAATACCTTCTCCAACCACCCATACTCATTCCACCTAAAGATGATCAACCTTTTTACCTATACATATCAGCTACTCGATCATTCCTTGGGAGCCATGCTCGCTCATCGCGATGAACAACATAGGGAGCAGGTGGTTTATTACATAAGCCATACTCTTTTGGACTATGAAACCTGATACAACCATCCAAAAAAATTTTCTTAGCCTTAGTTTTTGTTGCCACCAAACTCCGCCATTACCTACTCAACCACAAAACCTATGTCATGACCAACACCGATCCCTTACACTTCATGTATGCCAAACCTTATCAAAATCAGCATGCGCCATGCGTGATGGCTTATGCTTTTAGCTGATCTTGACCTCAATTCATTCATCAAAATTCCATCAAGGGCAAGCTATCACCGACTGACCATTGGTGATGCACCTATTTTTGGGGATCAACCCTCTAATTTTGACTTTCCCGATGAGTCAATTGCTACTCTTTCCCTGGATGAACCCCCTTACCAAATGACACTGTTCTTCGATGGTTCCAAGTGTCAGCATGGGGGTGGGGCTGGTGTTATCCTCATTCCTCTGGATGGAGAACCCATGCCTTTGTCTTTCAAACTAGACTTTGAATGCACCAACAATATTTTGCCAGTACGAAGCGCTCGTACTAGGTCTCCAGCCACATATGCCTAGATGTCAAATCAATCCACATCTTTGGTGATTCACAATTGGTCATAAACCAAGTCAATGGTATGTACCAATGTCATAATGAGATACTTCAAAAGTATAAACATCATGTAGACATACTTTTGACCACCTTTGATCATTACACCCTTCAAACCATCCCACGTTCAACCAACAAATTTTAGATACCATGGCCTACTTAGCTTCCCAAATACCCTTCCCTACCGATTCCAAAATATTTGTCACCATACAATGCCTCCATTCACCTTCTTATTTACCTCATGATGTTTACTCAATCAGAAATGACACCCCCCGACCCAGAGTGACCTTTGGTATAAACAATACTCACTACCTTTCCCTCTCCATCTTACCTCCTGATCTCACCCATAATGGACAACGCACCTTCCTTAAAAAGGTCTCTCATTTCGTCATTCTAGGGGACTCCTCTATAAACATGGCTTTGATGGTATTCTCTTACGATGCCTCACAAGTTCTAAAATTCCTTATACCATTAAGGAGGTTCATGATGGCATATGTGGAGGTCACTTTAGTGGCCTTGTTGTTGCTAAGCATATTCTTCACTTAGGCTATTACTGGCCGACCCTTAACCATGATTGTTGTGACTATGTCAAATGTTGTGTGAAATGCCAACAACATTCCAACCTTCATCATACACCCAGTCATGCCTTACAGGTCACTCGTGACCTTTGGCCCTTCTCTCAATGGGGTTTGGATCTTGTCGGAGAAATCAATCCTCATTCTTCCCAACACCATCAATGGATCATAACTACTACCGAATACTACACAAAATGGGTGGAAGCCATACCACTCATCTCCACAAAAGCTGAGAAAATATGTGAGTTCATTAACCATCACATCATTTTCCACTTTGGTGTTCCTCATCGCCTCATCATTGACAATGGAAAACAATTCAAAAACAAAACATTGCAAAAACTTTGCGATGCCTTCGACATTCAACTTAGTTTCTCATCACCTTATTACCCACAAACCAATGGCCAAGCCAAATCCACTAACAAAACCCTCAAAAAATTCTCATGAAAGTGGTTGATGATACTGGGAAGGATTGGCATACACACATTCCTTTTTCCCTATGGGCATACCACACTAGTATTCACACTTCCACTTCCACTGGCCCACACCCTTTTCACTTGGTCTATGGTACAGAGGTTGTTATACCTCTCAAGTCTAGATCCCCTCACTCCACATTTCTCTCCATGACATGCTTACTGATGATGACTTTCATCAGGACCACTTAGCACAACTAGAGTTATTAGATGAATGTCATCTTAATGCTCTGGATCACCTTCAAGTTTACCAACAACGTATCAAATGTGCTTATGAAAAACGTGTTCATGAATGAACCTTCCAAGTCGGTGACCTTGTCTTGAAAGAAAATCAACACGTAACCAAAGAAGAAAAAAGTAAATGGGGAAAATTCACTCCTAATTGGCTTGGACCATACATCGTAACTCATACCTATGGATCAGGGTGCCTATCATTTATCCTCACTTGATGGTAAACCCAAACCTGAGCCCCTTAACGCATTGCATCTTCGACCATTCTATTGTTGACTCATTGTCCTACCTCACCTTTGTCTCTTTCACAGGCTCATCCCTTGAGTGCTATCACTCCATACACCTCCTAACGATTAAACAAGAATCATGTGAGTACCCATCACTTGTTATCTTCTCTTGAATATGTGTACCACGGCACTTTACACATAGCATGATTCTCATGGATACTTTTCATCTACCTTTAGATGAGATCCCATGGTCATTCCACCTTGCCTTTTGAACAAGAGTCCTATCCTCCACCTTGGTCTTGTCCATGATTTCAAAGACCTCACATGGGACCAAACTCCTTGAGTCAAACTTCTAATAAAAATATGACTCCCTCAAAAGGACATCTTCCTCTCGACAAAATTGCTACTATAAATAGACTACTCTCCCTCGAAGGACAACTATGTGAAGCTTTAAAAAAAAAAAGAGAAACCAAAGCTTCCCACATCGATCAACTTCACGAAGACCTCAAGGAGTACCATATTATTTATCCCATATAGACTTCCCATCGATCGATCTATCTATCAAAAAAAAAAAAATTTTTAGTCATGGACTTGCCCATTGTGACCTCGGACCTCTTGCCCAAAAGACCTGTCACTCAAAACATATAAAATTAACTACCTTTCACCCACCTTACCATTTCCACTCTCATTTCCTCAATCACCTCAAGGGACATCTTGGAATTTCGACATTTGGTGATCTGTGACTACTTTCACCATAGAACCAGTTAATCATGCAATGCCTTTTGGGTCTTGTGTTCATCACCCCCTCCAAGGTATGATCTACTCGGTATGATCCTACCCAATCAGGTGGCTTTATTGCCCCCTCTTATCTTTTAACCATCTTTGTTTACATTTTGATTACCTTATACAGGACTTGGTACTCGATGCTTACCTTTGGGGTAGTCCTCCCCTTTCACCATAATCACCTTCACCTACATCATTTTACCTATAATCTACCCACACCTATTAAACCTAAACCCACAACATGCCCAAAAACCTACCAACTCATTTTCATATTCTTCCCTAGCTCATGGGAGAACTACATCGGCATGAGGTCCCTTTTTTTTGGGACTATGTAGGCAGCACTCCGAGGGCATGGGGCCCTTGGAGGTTAGCTCGGCCATTCTCTACCTAAAACAATTCATCAACCATACCTAACTCACCATTTACATCACATTTCACTTAGTTCCCCTTTTCTAACAAAATTAGAAATTAAGCCACATACATAACAAGTTGCTTACCATAACATACATTTATTACACCTACCATCTCTCTATCATCACTATGCATAGATTATAGAACATTTCACATATGACCCATAGTATCATTCATTGCCAAATAATGAATCATAAATAAACCTAAACTCAACCATGCCTATAACCTTGACTCATACATGCTATAACTATACCATACCAACCTAACTGACCATGCCAACCATGCCTATAACTTTGACTCAATCCATGCCTATAACCAACTCAATCCATGCCATAACCTAACCTAACTCAATCCATGCCTATAACCTAACTAACCTGACTCATGCCTATAACCATGCCCATATAACTTTGACTCAATCCATGCCTAACCATAACCTAACTCCATCCATGCCTAAATGCCTAACTCAATCCATGCCTATAACTTTGACTTTCGATCCATGCCTAAACCACCTAACTCCATCATGCCTAACTCACTTAATTTCAAACCACATTAAAGTAACAAATCCATCTCTCCTCTAACACAAGCCATACATCCAATATCTCATAAACATATTAACACATCACAAAATACCATGAATCTCATCATATAAATCAATAAATGTGTATCTCAAAATACCTATCTCATCATCTCCATCATCATCTCAAAAATGTCATGTCATGCGGCTATATACAATACAAAATGTCATCGGCACATGCATGTAGGCCGGTCTATATATACAAAAAAGAATGAATGAATCAATACAAAAATCTTGGCATGTAGGCGGTATATGCTCACAATATACAAAAAAATCACTCATACATCCTCACTATCTTGAACTTTGCATGGCTGGTATGTGATCAAAAATACAACTATCTTCGGCACATGACAGACATATATATCAAAAAATAATCACTAGTATACATCAAAAAATCGGGTGGCCACATATCAGACATCTCACTAGATGTCCTCCATCTCTGTCACCTACACCCTCGGCCTCCTGTGTCCCTGCTGGCACATCACCTTGCTCTAGTCATGTGTGCGCTGGTGGCCTCTCCTTGATCGGGCCTCAGAGCTCATTGACCTCTGTGCTCTCCACACTATGTGTGCGGGATCTCATCCTCTCATTAGATGCCTGTTGTGCTTTGTACTCTCCATAAGAGAAGTCTATCTCATCCGCCATGAGCTGGTCTTGATAATATCTCACCTCACCTAGGGCATCCATAACCTAGATATAGGCATGGTATATGGTGGTGGTCCCATAGGTCTCGGCCCTTGTACCTACCCTGCACTGCCTGTGAACTGGGACCAGCTCCTGTGCCTGTGGTGGTGCCCCTTGTCCCTATGCCTGTGGTGGTGCCCCTTACCTGTGCCTGTATTCTGGGCCTATAAGGCCCCAATCTATGTCTGGGTTGTGGCCAATGGGCCCTATAAACCTACCACTAGGCCAGTAAGGCTGCCACCTAACCATCTCTATCTCCATCTCCTCCATCTCCTCCACCCTCTCCCTCTCGCCATCTGGGCCTGCAGACTGGCCACCTATACTCATAGCTCTACTACCTCTACCTCTGACCCCTCCAGCTGTGTTGCGTAGTATACCTATCTACATGATCAGTGTCACTACCTACCCCTGTAGGGTGTCTCTCTGCACTGTAATAGTAGCTAAGTCAGGCTACCCGGTCTAGGTGGTATGGCTCGTAACTGAGCCACCCACCACTGCCTATACCTATCTGTGCATCCAGCATCATCAATCCACCGATCCACTGGCTGCTCCTCCTCTCTTATAGGCACTGTAGGTTGTGGTAGAGGTAGAGGCCTCTCCACATCATCTCTCTGATACTGTGGGAAGGATGGAGGAATATCTGTACAAGCCCAAACTATCATCGGACCCTATCTACCGGGATCATCTCATCCTCCCCGCATGGTGACCCTGTATCCACCTCTCTAGCTAGAGCTCAGCTAGCTCCTCATGCATGTGCCTATATGAGGGGAATCCCACATATGGCCTCTAGATAATGTCCACTCCGACAACCCCTCCAACAACTGCCAAAAATGGGCCACATCATATGTCGGCCTATCTGACCTCCACTCTCCTACAACCGACACCCATCTCCTATATCCCAACCACACACATCTCATGGGAAATGCATCTACTCGGGGCATCCCTATAGGTTGAACACATAGACTATGTGCTCATAGGCCCAGCAGTGTAGTATAAATGTATAACACATGCTAAACTTGCATGAACCCCCATACGCCCATAACTCTCATGTATAGCTGCACCAAGAATGTTGGTGCCCAAGAAAAGCATGTCTCATGCACCATCATATCATGGAGCACCCCCATCAGTGATCGGGAAAGCATCCACCCTTTGCATCGGGCAGTGCATAGCAGCACACACTACCTCCATCAATAAAACTACTAGCCTCGTCTCATCCAGATGGGCTAGGTACATCTCGCCATAGCTCAAACTGCACTATGGAATCTCAACTCTCACCACCTTGCCCAAAAATTGTCCCGATCAGCTTCTCTTTGAGGCCTTAGAGGAGATAGAGTACACCTGGCCCCCAATATGGGTAACCACAAAATCTAGAACATGTCCTCTAGGGTGATAGTCATCTCACTTGTTGGAAGGTGGAACATGTTGGTCACGAGTCCCATCTATCGATGAGTGTGACCATCAAATTAAACTACCAAAAAACATGTCGATAGTATTCCCTACTCAATCCCATTGCCTCCACATTTTGTAGCTAAAGGGGTCGTTAAACCATCCCCCACTTTAACGGTGGAACCCCCATGTCCCACATATGTAACTTTCTCTCCCTACATCCAAAAATCAAAACACAAAATTAATCTACATTTACCATGACCATATTCACACCTCTATCATTAATCAACACCCTAGTTTGGGTGCTTACCTCCCATCTCGCCACCTCTTGGTGGCCACATCCCTTTGGACCCTTGTGCCTAAAATCCCCCTCGTCATGCCGATCCCTCTCCACCTCTGCCATCACCGAATATCTACTCCCACCCTCCAACTAATCAACTCTCTCACCACGATCCTGGGACCCGCTACTCACCAACCCAACCCTCCTCAAATCACACTACCCCGCTCATTTGTCCCATTTCTTTGGACTGACACTTTTCTCACTTTTCTCTCTTTTTTTTCCATTTCTTCACTTCACAAATAACAAATGAATAATAAAAACATGGATTTTTTTTTTTTATACAAAACCTGACCTAACCGATGTCGGTTCCCCTCGACCGGCATCGGTCTCATGCCCTACCTCACCATTGTCATTTTTCCTATACCGATGTCGGTTATCCATGACCACCATTGGTCACCCTTACCTACACATTGCCCTTACTTTTCCATTTTACCCCACCCTTTACCTTGCTCCTTTACCCCATCCAACCTTTACCCAACCCATTACCTTACCTTTCCCACAACCTCATCACTTCTACCTCCATTTTCCTCCTTTGGGGACTCCTTATTTTACCCCTACCTTGGCCTTACCCATGCCATGACCTAGATATTTGGACCTGGACCATCGCTAGTGACCTTTGACCTCATGTGTTCACTATACCTTTTATTACCTGTGTTGATTGACCTAATGACCTTACCTAGCCTATTATCATGATCGTTTATCTTGACCCTACCTTTGGTGTACTAACATACCTAAAATGTTCTGCACCTAACCTATGTTGTGTTTCTGACCATATCCTATACCTTGGATACCATTCACTTCAACCTTGTTTGGATAAACCTATCGACCTTAGATAATGTAGATTTTGCTGCTCTTTCAACCCGGTAGTGTGCTGCTATATTTATACGTGTGCATGTGCATTTGATTATTGCTACTGTGACCTTGACCCATTACCTAGATTTCCATGTAGACCTTTCACCCTTTTTCCCTATACCCACTTGCCTTTTCCTCACATTTACCTTTTATCAAACCACTCACCACTTCAGCCTGTTGCCTCGTTAGTTCCTGGTTTGAGGGGGATCACCTTCACCCACACATGGGGCAACCACATCTTATTTTTGTTAGCATCACTTACCAATACAAGCTACTGCAACAAAAAGGGGCAAAATGTAGACACTAAAATTAGGTCACACTCCCTTTTGTCCTCGACATATAAGCACCCTTTATTACATTTACCTAGCCATGACCCCCTTCACCCCTAATACTAATATTAATTAATTAATTAAATTAAATTAATGCATTATCCTCACTATTTATTATTTAAATATCTTATTTAAATAATATCCCCACACATATGATTCACTTAGACACCTCACCAAGCCAACTCAACCTAAGACCTATTCTTAGCAAGTTCCCATAACTAACTAAGACTTACCCAAACCCTAAAAATCAATGCCTACATTCCCTCTAACCACATTCCCGCATGCTCACAAGAGCTCCCGTCTAATCATGGGATAACGACACAGATCGAGGAAATTAGGAGGATCTCCCTAGTTTAGTAAACCTAGGAAATCCCACCTTGACCGACGTCGGTTACCCCTAACCATCACCGGTTAAGTTGGACCACCGTTGTCGGTTACCCTTTTAACCCCTAAACTACCTTATTCTCAAGGTTGGAAAACATTGGGAGAAATTTGATGAGCAAGAACACATCTCAGAGATAACGCATCTTCAGAGAGCCAATTCCAGTGAAAAACTCACATCCAAGGAAGGAGATTGAGCATCTTCTCCTGCACAGCCATCCCAACCATGATCTAATCTATCCAAGCAAAGAGGAGTGTACATGCAGCCCATGCAGAAGCTTTTCTTCAGTTGGTGATCACTTGCAACCTTCAAACCCATCATCAACACCTCCATCCCTCACACACAGGCCTTCAGGAATGAAATCCAAGTAAGTACAACATCATACTTTCCTGGTTATTTCATTTCATCATCATTTTATCATCCATTGTTTACCTTTGCCCCTCTATTGACCTTCTCCACATTTTCACCTCAATATACCCATTAAAACCTCATAAAATCCTACTCCAGTCACCCAATACCTCATCTCGACCAACCAAATTCCTTTGTGTAATCACAAAGGAGACCAAAACTTGTTTGTGACATTTCCAGATCTCACAGTAACCAGCACCGCTGGTTATACCTAACCACCGTCGGTCACCCCTAACCGACACCGGTCTCTGTGTTTGCCCACATAGCCCTAAACAGAGACCTACCCACCTAATTTTATCTCACCCTCATCCACCTGTGATCTACTTGAGACCTTTATCAAACCTGCAGAGACCTAAAACCAATCATTTGACCTTTGGATTCTATTCTAGCTTAGCATGTTAGATTAGATCTATTTCTTATTGTGTTTTTAAGTGAGATACCTAAATCATTTTAAAATAACAATAGGATTTACTTTGTTTACAACATTGAATTGTTTAAAATAGTGGATTGACAACCATCTAGGAAGTATCATACTTCCCGAATCTAGCTTATCTTAGGTTTTTCACTACCCATATTGTTTAATTCTTTACGGTGGTCTTGTTTTCATTATCAAGATGTGTTCTTTTGGTCTAAAGTTGGAGATCATGCTTGATATGGATAAATATTTTCTATTCTTAAGATCATTAGACTGGAATGGAATGGCTTCCTTGAATCCATTTTTCACTTCTTGTAGGTGAGTTGCAATCTGGTTTAAAAGTTGCAAACTTATCTCTTTATCTGACTCATCCTTGGATCAATTTCAGTGATCCAAGGAATGTTTTAAACCTTCTCAGTTGAATGAATGGTAAATTGACATTCCATAATTGAGGGACATGGTGGACTGAAATTTGTTATTACAAGTTCTTTAATCTTGTGTGAACGTGTTTCTATTCAGTTATATGTTGTGCTTAGGTCCTTGAAGATTGATCTTGGCAGTCCATTGCTGACGTAAATGAAATACAACCTTGTTCATGGCATAGGAAGGATTCATCCTAAAACTAAAGGATTATCCTATGGAATCCTAAGTTGGGTAAGAATATATACTACCTAGCTATGTTACTTAATTGATTTTATTTCTAACCTAAGCCTTGTGCTAAGGGAGTATGGAAAGGTTTCTAGGCTATCTAAATTAACCTAAAACCTAATGTTATATGGTTATGAGATGATCTAACCTAATGTTGGAATTACCTAAGGTAATGTGTTAAGGCCTAAGGTAATTATTCCTAAACTAACCTAAGTTTAAGGATCTATCCTAAGCTATTTTAATGGGAACCTAAAAGGGTCACATACCTCTAAGGTGATGGTTCCAATGGCATTTAATTATTGATAAGGTTCTTAAAGGCATTAGTACTACTTTTTTGGCAGGGGGCTAGTTGATTTAGTGGAGGCTTATGTGGAAGCTCCACTAAAGATGGAGTTGCATGTTAAATTGGAATTGGCATTCACCAGATTTGGGAGGTGGTGGCAAGGAGAGTTGAGTGGGAAAATTGGAATTAATGAAATTAATTGGCCTCGGGTTTTGTTCACAAACCATCTAGGAAACTTGGAAGGTGGATTTGTGGGAGGTTGTTGGTTTTTGCATGCTTTTCAGATTTTTCTCTTGCATGGAAGCAAAATTGGTTCTTCAAACCAGCAGTTCGACTTGCACTTCATTGCTATTTTTAACTCACCTGGTCTATTTTCGATCATGGGAAGGTATATGAGGCATTCTGAGGAAAGTTGTTGGTTGGTTGATCTTTCATGGAGGAGAAAAGGAGTTGGAAGCTCATCTGGAAGTCTCCTTCGATTTGGTAGAAGTGCTATCAGGCATGATAGGCTCTAATCTTTAAGATCTCTTGATTTTCTTCTAAATGATTCATTAAAATGACTCTGCTCTTATGAGATTCTTGGCTTGCATGTTTTATCTAGTTATTTTCTTGCTGGGTTTTGTAATCTTTGGAAATTTGGGTATGAATCCATGGAAATGATTGATAAGTGTTTGAAACTTTCTTGGTATGTGCTATTTAGCATGACATGCATGAGAAACTTGTTACTGTAACTCTTCTTGTCATTTCTTGAACCAGTATATGAAGAAGTTGTGTTTTCAACTGACCTTCATCATTTATTTATTTGGTTTTGAGTTTTGGGAACTTGAATCCCATCTGATCTTTCTATGGAGCTCATCTTTTGTTTGAGCTAAAGCTTGTAGTTGAGCTCATCTTTTTGTTTGAGCTAGAGCTTGTAGTTGAGCTCATCTTTTTTTGAGCTAGAGCCTATATTTTCATGTTTTGAGCTAAGAGCTTGCAGTTGAGCTCGTGTTTTGTTTGAGCTTGAGCTTGTGTTGAGATGGTGTTTTGTTTGACCTGTATTCAAGTTCGTGTGTAGTTAAGCTTGATTCGGGGATAGTGTTTTGTTAAGGATTTGGGTTAGAGATTCTTGTCACTCTGAATAGTGTTTGGATTCTCGAGTAATCTTGGACTATTGTTTTAAGTCCATATGTACCTCTGTACTCATGTTTATTCTTGTGTTAATCTAGACTGTTAATGGAAGTTCATAATTTTACACAGTAATAGTATTTTTTTATTAGTTCTGAACTCTGGTAGGAGCTCATGTTTCGAGCTGGTGTGAGTTTTCTTTGTTTGATATCAAAACTGGAATGGGAATTTGTGGTTTCCCTGAACCTATGAATATCTATTTGAATTAGTTCTGAACTACTCTGTGAGAAACTTGTGTTTCATTTTGAAGTTGGAATTAGGGTTTCTTGTTTACGCTATAAACTGGTTAAGGTTGTTCGTGTTATATTCTGACTTGTTCATAATATTTGTATATATTTTGTGCTCACATTTGAGACTTTGTGATTCGACACTGTACATGTAATTTGATACATAGTGTTTGAATTTTTAGTTGAACGATGTGTTAGCTCTGTTATGGTATTTGTGAGTTGGTTTTAAATTGTATTTTTAGTTGAGAGTTTATAACTCCTTTAATGCAAACTGATTACTCCCGGTAATTCTAGGTATGTAGTATGACTGAGCTTGTTTGAACATCTCTTGGAGATTTAATTGGAAATGCTTTTCATTTTGATAGAAGAATTTGGAATTCTTTTAAACAAGTTTGTACCAATGCTTAGAAATAGTAGTGGAGGTAGAATACTTAAATCTATTCAAGTCTAATTTTGTTTTATAGTTCTAATAGAATTATGAATCACCCATGACTAATACAATGTTGTGGAGGCATGTAAAGGAACTTTAGTTTTGAGTTCGAGCATACTCCTAAACTAGTTTAGTTTAAAGTTTCAGTTTTCTAATCTTGTTGGGATCAATAAGTTAATGCTTAAGTCTTTTAAAGAAGAAGGAAATTGGGAACCCTTAGGGATAGGTGTTGTTTTAGAACTTTACTGAGTGTTGTTCTAAACTGAAATTGGAACTCATGCTTGTAATGATAAGGATTATAAGGGGAACTTGCATATACATTTCTTTGCAATGAGTTGGTTTTGTTCTCTCTTTGGGAACTAGTGTATGAGCTTATTGTTTGGATTAGAGATGGGAATTTGTTGTTAAGTTTAGAGAATAAATTAAAGATTGAGTCAAATTCTGATAAGATTCCCTTTCTAACCTGTAGGGATTAGTTCATTTGATTGAACCCTTCTGTTATTAGTTCTCTTGCAAGATGGAGATTTATTATACCTGTTTAGCCTTCCTTGTTCATATCATTTGTTAAAGTGATGAAGGAAGAGATTTGTTGTTTCGGTTTTGTTGAACAAGAAAATACAATCTTGTTGTAAGACTATTTAAACTCTATATTCCTTCTTAAGATTGATATGGGATTTTGTTCTATTTAAAAATCTGAAATGTTGCATTTAAAGGTAGTTGTCCTTTAAATGAAATAGTTAAATTCATGTTATGAACTTGTATCTATTTTCTGATATTTTTGTGTTGAGCATAGTTTGGAATGGATATCCTTCTTCCTTGCTTAGGAGCTAGATGTATCATCTCAATGTGAACTATGTTGTAAACCCTTTCTTTGTTGTTTAAAGGTAATTGTTAGGATCAATTAAACTTTAATTTTGTAAGGTAGATGTTGTGGATTATATTTTGTTCTTCTCTTGAAGTGAATTCAAATTGGTTAAATGTACTTCTTTTCCATTTGCTATTACTTATATTGATATTTATGATGTAATAATTGTCTCATTAAAGCAGAGTTGTTTTAATGGAACAATTATTGGAATGCACTTCGTTTTAAGGCTTAGTGCTTATCATGCTCAGTTCATTGAACTGACCCATGCTAGCAATTTTTGCAGATGGACTTCGTAAGTGATAAAAGAAGGAAAAACTTATATGATGCATTGGCTGATTTAAATTTGATTCCTTGTGAAGAATTCTGATTCGTTCTTGAGATTGTATTGAAAAATAAAAGTAGTATTCTTTTAGAATGAAGGTGGTTGTTATGCAGTATGCCTAAAATGCATAAGGCTTGTAAATGTATAAGTTATAAAGATGAATTAAAAGCTGAGAATTTACTTGTATTGGTTGTGTAAATTATCTTGTACTTGTATGAAAAGATGGATTTCTATCTTGTTGATATTCTTCATATTATTTTATGCTTAATTGGTTATCCTTTGATAAGTTGGATAAAGGGATTTAGTTCAATTTCCCTAATCAAAATGCAACTTGTTAAGTTGCAGAATATGATGTTCTTTATCTAAACTATATTATATAGTAATGTAATGTGTGTTGAACATACATTAAGAAATGTGGATATTGGGTAGGATATACCCTAACACTTAACATGTAGATAAAGACTCTTTCTCTTTCTTAATTGAATATAAACCAAAAAGGTATGTAAATGTGATTACAATTTATTAGACTTCATTTTGTATGAAGTCTACTTTAATTGGATATATATTCGAATGTTGAACCTATCTAAAAGTTATTGTACTTTTTAAATGAAACTTGATAACGTTGTTCGGTTGCGGTTAATTGGCAGTGTAACTGAGAGATCTAACATTAAAAACAACCATAAGTATAAATGAAGTTCTTTATGGACTAAATGAAGAAAATTTAGGAAAGAACTTATTGAGCGTTGGATTAGGGTTTGGCAGGGTTGTTGTAATCAAGAAATAATTCAGACTAACAATGTATTAACAATCTCCTCGGGGTATGTACATCTCGATGAGGTAGTTTCTATAGGATGTTGGCACATGCCAACTACAGGGCTATACTTTCAAGAGAAGGCTTGGGTCTTCTCAAGAATACAACATTTGTAGTTGACATGTGGCATCACCCTTCCACATTGATCATCTAGATCTACACCCAATAGGAACTCGACTTGAACTTAGTTTCCCTCTAGGTCTGGATAGGAGCATATTTAGGATATGAATTAGCTTCCAATGGCTCAGGTATGTTGGCACATCCAGTTGACTTAGGTCAACCGAGTATGCCCATTTACCCTAAGCCATTGTGAGCATCTTCCTATAATAGGTTATGTTCCTATCTAGGTCTAGGGTTAAACCTAGAACAAGTGGACTGATGGTAGTCAGTAAAGACCAATCATGATAATTGAGGAGTGAGGTGAAGGACGTATTCCAATATGATGAGTATGTCATCTAGGAATAGTGACATACATAATATGTTATAAATCTTTGGCCAAAGTATCACAAGTTGTTGGTTGCATTGTCCTATGTCACCAAGTTTAAAACAACGTGATATCAGATGAATATTGGTAGCAGATATTCAGATATGTTCTTTAAACAGATCACTCAATACTGGTGTAGGGTAGGATGACAAAGTATATGAAGTATACGATATGTATTCAATACATAAGATAACATAAATAGATCGGTAGCTTACCGAGTTATGGAATGAATAGATCGGTGAATCACCGAGTCATTACAACTGCATATGTTTATCCATTGAATTTGATTGGCATGGAATGTTTGTTCTAAATAATGCTTTATTTAGAACAGTGAACACTATAAAAAAAAAAATTCCCTTGTTTCTAAAGTCTTAAAATGGGAATGTTACATCTTGGTATCAGAGCTAAAGGTTGCAGCTCTTGGACCTATTGTGTCCATAATCTGATGAAACTTAAATTTTCTTGTAACAAAAAATGGTGAGAACAAGAGGAAACATTGCAAATAACCCTCCACCTGAGGAAGGAGGAGTAAGAAACTTCCCAGAAACTCAATGAGATCCTTACTGCCTATTGGACACAAGAGATCATTTGGCTATGCTTGAACAACAAGTAATGGGTAATGAGGAGGAAGAAGAAGTTGATAACAATAATCAGCCACCTCTAGGGGACAACGCCAATGTGGGTGTTGATAATAACAATGTTAACATACCTATTCAGCCTGAGAACAAAAAGGCTAGGCTAGCAGTAGAACTCACTAATGACATAAAAAGGATAAGTCCACCCAAGTTTGATGGCACCACATTAGGAGATGGGGCTGAGAACTGGCTCAGTGAAATGGAGAAATACTTTGCAATAAGAAATTTCTCAGAAGAAACAAAGGCGATATGGGGAGCATATCAACTTTCTCATGAAGCATCTTCATGGTGGGATAGCCACAAGGCTGAGTTGAACATTGATGAATCTAATATCACATGGGACCAATTTAAAGGTTACTTTAGGAAACGATGGCTGCCACAACTCTACTATGATCAGAAAATGACTGAATTTCAGAACTTAGCTCAAGGAAAGCTAATTATAACTGAGTATTGGGAGTGATTTACAAAACTCCTTAAATATGTGCCTCAATACCAAACTGATGAGAAGTTCAGATACGGAAATTCATCATGGGATTAAATCCCATTATAGGAGGAGAGGTGGATGTTCACATCCCAACCACGATGGAAGGGGTTGTTGAAAAATCCATAAGGCAAGAACAAAATTAAAGGCAATTTCTTGCTCATAAGGAGGAAGTAAGGAAGAAGAATCCCAACTCCTCTTCATCATCTCTTGCACCCAAGAAAGGACCATGGAAGAAATTCGAATGAAAAGTAAGTTTTCATCTGATACAAATAAGAAAGCAAACAACAAAACAAGTTTGTTGGTAATGCACAAACAACTTTTCCAAGAACAATAATAATGGACAAAAGTCCTATGGGGGTCTAAATGATAACTCTAAGGCTGAAATAAACCCGAGCCTAGGAAGGGACCTATAGGAGGCTGTTATAACTATGGAAAAGATCATTACACAAATCAATGTCCTTTGAAGAAGGATGATCGTAATCAATAGCACAAGATACATGCTGCAGTAGCAAGTAAAGGCTGAGAAACAGGCCACACCCATAGAAGTTCCTGGGTAAGTTATTTGGTTTACCAATAACTATTATTTTTTATACCGAGCTACTGAATGTTTTATTTCTAGTAAATTAGCATCAAAATTAAAAAGAAAAGCTAGAAACATGGATAAAACATGGACTATACAGTATGGTAATAATGTTGTTCATACGGTTAGTATGTGTCTTTTTGGAGCAGTCCTTGATTTACCTAACTTTTCCACAGAGGTTGATCTTTATGTTGCACCTTTAGGGTCTTATGATGTAATCATAGGTGTTAATTGGTTAGTAGAACATAAGGCTAAAGTGGACTATTTTGAAAAACACATTAGTTGTTTAGATGACCTGTAGAAAACAACAAGAGATTCAGGGTGTGAAACGTGAGATTTCTGTTAGAAAATGTCAGCTATGCAACTTAAAAAGGCCAAAAATAAAGGATGTACCTTATATGCAGTAAAAATTACTGAATCAATAGAAGAGAGTAGTGATATTATGGAATGATATCCACTGTTATGAGACTTCAGTGATGTATTTCTAGAAGAATTTCTAGTCTTCCACCCAAAAGGAATTTGATTTCACGATTGAGATCAAGCCTGAACTGAACCTATTTCTAAAGCACCGTATCGAATGACTACTATAGAATTAGTAGAGCTTAAGGCTCAGTTGCATGAAATTTTGTCTCAAGGTTTGATTAGACCAAGTGTTTCACCTTGGGGAGCACCCATAATTTTTGTGAAAAAGAAAGATGGAACACTTAGATTGTGCATTGATTACAGAATGTTAAACAAGGCAACAATCAAGAATAGATATCCACTCCCTAGGATTGATGATTTATTTGATCAGATGTGGAGCATCGGTATATTCCAAGATAGATCTTTGATCTAGATATCATCAATTGTGAATTAAGGATGAGGATATTCATAAAACAACTTTCAAAACAAGGTATGGACATTATGAGTTTACGGTTTTACCTTTTGGATTAACTAATGCACCTGCGGCATTTATGAATTTAATGAATAATATCTTTCAAGAATACTTGGACAAATTTGTGCTCATATTCTTGGATGACATTCTCATATATTCTAAAAGCATTGAGGAGCATCATGAGCATTTGAAAATAGTTTTGGAAATTCTGAGAAAGAGACGGTTGTTTGGTAAGTTGTCCAAATGTTCTTTCTATGACACAGAAGTGCACTATCTGGGACATGTAATAAGTAAAGATGGAATTGTTGTAGATCCTTCTAAAATTATAGCTATAACCGAGTGGCCTACACTAAAGAATGTACATGAAGTTAGAAGCTTCATGGGACTTGTTGGCTACTATAGGAAATTTGTAAAATATTTTTCTAAGATAGTTGCACCAATAACTTCCTTACAAAAGAAAGATAAAAAGTTTGTTTGGAGTGAGAAATGTGAAATTGCATTTAAAACCTTGAAGGAACAAGTTAACTTCAACACCTATTCTTATAGTACCAGATCCTAATGGAGATTTTATGGTGGTAACTATGCATCTGGTGAAGGTCTAGGAGGTATTTTGTTACAAAGTGGTCATGTCATAGCATATGAAAGTAGAAAACTTAAGTTACATGAGTTGAATTATGCTCCACATGATTTAGAGCTTGCTTGCCATTGTTCATGCACTACAAGTTTGGAGGCATTACCTTCTTGGTAAGCCTTTTGAATTAAAACCGATCACCTTGGACTAAAGTATATCTTCACTCAGCCAAATCTTAATGCAAGACAATGAAGGTGGTTGGATTTTTGTCTCAATATGATTTTGACATCAGTTATATAAAGGGTAAAGAAAATAGAGTGGTTGATGCTCTAAGTCATAGGAAGCACATTTCTACTCTTATAACATTAAGAACTCAGTTTAAGGATGAAGTAAAAAGTGTTATGGAATCTGATTCTTACTTCCAACAAGTAAAAGCAGCACTTGCTATAGATTCGAATGATTCGAGGTATAAAGGTTTTCACTTTGATAAAGAAGGAATCTTACGATTTGAAAATAGAGTCTATGTACCTTCGCTAAATGATTTGAGAAAGAAATTGTTAGCAGAATTTCATAATTCACCTTTTTCTAGACACCCTGGCATTACAAAAATGCTTGCTGATATAAAACAACAATATTTCTAGAAAGGAATGAAAAAGATGTTCTAAACCTTGTGACACATTGTCTTGAGTGCCAACGTGTTAAGGTGGAACATATGCACCCACCAAATGGTTGTTGTATCCTCATAGCATACCACAGTACAAATGGCAAGTAATAAGCATGGATTTTGTACAAGGGTTACCTATGTCAAGAAATAAGCATGATGTTATCTTAGTAGTTGTGGATAAACTAACAAAGGTAGCACATTTTATTGCTGGAAATCTGAAGGATGATTCTCCTATTTTGGCAAGAAGATTTGTACATGAAATTTTCAGATTACATGGAGTACCTGAGTTAATCATTTCAGATAGAGATCCTAGAATGACATCAAGATTTTGGCAAATGCTTAATGCAGCTCTAGGAACTAAGCTAAATTTCAGTTCTACGTACCATCCGAAAATAGATGGGTAGACTAAAAGAGTAAATCAGGTTTTGGAAGATATGTTACGAATGTATTACATGGATCAATAGTATAAGTGGGAAGAGTATCTTCCATTAGTTGAATTCACATACAATAATACATATCATGCTTCTCTTAAGATGGCACCTTTCGAGGCATTATACGGAAGAAAATGTAGAACCCCTATTAGTTGGGATAACATAGAGGATAGAGAGGTAATTGGACCTGAAATTCTTACTGAAATGGAACAACAAGTTAAATTGATTCGTGAACACTTGAAAGAAGTAGCAGATAGGAAAAAGAGTTACGCTGACTTAAAGAGGGTTGATAGGAAATTTGAACTTGGTGAGAAAGTCTTTCTTTGGGTTAAACCAAAAAGAGTTCTATAACTTTTGGCAAGGCTACCAAGTTATCACCTCATTATGTGGGACCTTTTGAGATAGTTGAAGTAATCAACCATGTAGCTTATCATTTAGCATTACCTCCTACTTTGTCACAAATGCATGATGTTTTCCATATTTCTTTGCTTAAGAAATACATTTCAGATTTATCACACATGTTAAATTGGAATTCCTTGCAGGTCCAGGACCCAGAATAATCATGGTTAAACCCATACGAGTGCTTGAAACTCACCAGTTGCATTTGAGAAATCGAGAAATAAGTCAATGTAAAGTCTAGTGGGACCAGTTTAATGAAGATAGTGCAACTTGGGAAAACCTAGAGGATATGAAAACTTCTTTTCCATATCTATTTGAATAGAATTGATTTTGTAGATTGTTAAAAAAATCTAATTGAATTGATTTTTCTTCTGTATATGACTATAAGTATGCCAGTTTTGGGCAGATATTTATATGAATTGAATAAATAGCTATTTAATGCTGATTTCTAGAACTATAAGTTTTTGATATATTTGACTTATGGTAAGAGAAGTGAATGAATTGATTTTCATTGATATAAATTGTTAAAATGAGGTAATCATCGGATGATGATTCTTTTTAGGAGGGAAGCATGTAACACACTCGACAATTGTTATATTCCTCTTTTGCATTTCAAGTGTTGACATGTGATCTTCTTCTAAAGATGTGTTCTTTTGGTTGTTGGAGATCATGCTTGATATGGATAAATATTTTCTGTTCTTAAGATCATTAGAATGGAATGGAATGGCTTCCTTGAATCCATTTTTCACTTCTTGTAGGTGAGTTGTAATCTGGTTTAAAAGTTGCAAACTTATCTCTTTATCTAACTCATCCTTGGATCAATTTCAATGATCCAAGGAATGTTTTAAACCTTCTCAGTTGAATGAATGGTAAATTGACATTCCATAATTGAGGGACATGGTGGACTGAAATTTGTTATTACAAGTTCTTTAATCTTGTGTGAACGTGTTTCTATTCAGTTATATGTTGTGCTTAGGTCCTTGAAGATTGATCTTGGCAGTCCATTGCTGACGTAAATGAAATACAACCTGTTCATGGCATAGGAAGGATTCAGAATCCTAAAACTAAAGGATTATCCTACGAAATCCTAAGCTGGGTAAGAATATATACTACCTAGCTATGTTACTTAATTGATTTTATTTCTAACCTAAGCCTTGTGCTAAGGGAATATGGAAAGGTTTCTAGGCTATCTAAATTAACCTAAAACCTAATGCTATATGGTTATGAGATGATCTAACCTAATGTTGGAATTACCTAAGGTAATGTGTTAAGGCCTAAGGTAATTATTCCTAAACTAACCTAAGTTTAAGGATCTATCCTAAGCTATTTTAATGGGAACCTAAAAGGGTCACATACCTCTAAGGTGATGGTTCCAATGGCATTTAATTATTGATAAGGTTCTTAAAGGCATAACGTACTACCAGTTTTGGCAGGGGCTAGTTGATTTAGTGGAGGCTTATGTGGAAGCTCCACTAAAGATGGAGTTGCATGTTAAATTGGAATTGGCATTCACCATAGATTTGGGAGGTGGTGGCAAGGAGAGTTGAGTGGGAAAATTGGAATTAATGAAATTAATTGGCCTCGGGTTTTGTTCACAAACCATCTAGGAAACTTGGAAGGTGGATTTGTGGGAGGTTGTTGGTTTTGCATGCTTTTCAGATTTTTCTCTGCATGGAGCAAACTGGTTCTTCGAACCAGCAGTTTGACTTGCACTTCATTGCTATTTTTAACTCACCTAGTCTATTTTCGATCATGGGAAGGTATATGAGGCATTCTAAGGAAAGTTGTTGGTTGGTTGATCTTTCATGGAGGAGAAAAGGAGTTGGAAGCTCATCTAGAAGTCTCCTTCGATTTGGTAGAAGTGCTATCAGGCATGATAGGCTCTAATCTTTAAGATCTCTTGCTTTCTTCTAAATGATTCATTAAAATGACTCTACTCTTATGAGATTCTTGGCTTGCATGTTTTATCTAGTTATTTGCTTGTTGGGTTTTGTAATCTTTGGAAATTTGGGTATGAATCCATGGAAAATGATTGATATGTGTTTGAAACTTTCTTGGTATGTGCTATTTAGTGTGACATGCATGAGAAACTTGTTACTATAACTCTACTTGTCATTTCTTGAACCAAATATGAAGAAGTTGTGTTTTCAACTGACCTTCATTGTTGTTTATTTTGGTTTTGGTTTTGGGAACTTGAATCCTGTCTGATCTTTCTTTGGAGCTCATCTTTGTTTGAGCTAAAGCTTGTTTGTTTGAGCTTGTGTTCATTTTTTGAGCTAAAATTGTAGTTGAGCTTGTCTTTTGTTGAGCTAGAGCCTGTATTTGGGTTCATGTTTTTTTGAGCTAAGGCTTGCAGTTGAGCTCGTGTTTTGTTTGAGCTTGAGCTTGTATTGAGATGGTGTTTCGTTTGAGCTTGTATTCAAGTTCATGTGTAGTTAGCTTGATTTGGGGTTAGTGTTTTGTTAAGAACTTGGGTTGGAGGTTCTTGTCACTCTTAATAGTGTTTGGATTCTTGAGTAATCTTGGACTATTGTTTTAAGTCCATATGTACCTCTGTACTCATGTTTATTCTTGTGTTAATCTGGACTATTAATGGAAGTTCATAATTTTACATAGTAATAGTATTTTTTTATTAGTTTGAACTCTGGTAGGAGCTCGTGTTTCGAGCTGGTTTGAGTTCTCTTTGTTTGATATCAAACTGAATGGGAATTTGTGGTTGCCTCTGAACTACGAATATCTATTTAAATAGTTATGAAATTAGTTTGACTACTCTGTGAGAAACTTGTGTTTCATTTTGAGTTGGAATTAGGGTTTCTTGTTTACGCTATAAACTGGTTAAGGTTATTTGTGTTATATTTTGACTTGTATCATAATATTTGTATATATCTATGCTCACATTTGAGACTTTGTGATTCGACACTTTGTACATGTAATTTGATACATAGTGTTTGAATTTTTAGTTGAATGATGTGTTAGCTCTGTTATGGTATTTGTGAGTTGGTTTTAAATTGTATTTTTAGTTGAGAGTTTATAACTCCTTTAATGCAAACCACTTACTCCTAGGTAATTCTAGGTAAGTAGTATGACTGAGCTTGTTTGAACATCTCTTGGAGATTTAATTGGAAACATTTTTTGTTTGATAGAAGAATTTGGAATTCTTTTAAACAAGTTTGTACCAGTGCTTAGAAATAGTAGTGGAGGTAGAATACTTAAATCTTGTTCAAGTCTGATTTTGTTTTATAGTTCTAAAAGAATTATGAATCACCTATGTTTAAGTACAATGTTGTGGAGGCATGTAAAGGAACTTCAGTTTGAGTTTGAGGATACTCCTGAACTGGTTTAGTTTAAAGTTTCAGGTTTTCTAATCTTGTTGGGATCAATAAGTTAATGCTTAAGTCTTTTAGAAGAAGAAGGAAATTGGGAACCCTTAGGGATAGGGTGTTGTTTTAGAACTTTACTGAGTGTTGTTCTAAACTGAAATTGGAACTCATGCTTGTAATGATAAGGATTGTAAGGGGAACTTGCAGTACGTTTCTTGCAATGAGTTGGTTTTGTTCTCTCTTCTGGAACTAGTGTATGAGCTTATTGTTTGGATTAGAGATGGGAATTTGTTGTTAAGTTTTGAGAATAAATTAAAGTTGAGTCAAATTCTGATAAGACTCCCTTTCTAACCTATAAGGTTTAGTTCATATGATTGAACCCTTATGTTATTAGTTCTCTTGCAAGATGGAGATTTATTATACCTGTTTAGCCTTCCTTGTTCATATCATTTGTTAAAGTGATGAAGGAAGAGATTTTTGTTTTAGTTTGTTGAACAAGAAAATACAATCTTGTTGTAAGACTATTTAAACTCTATATTCCTTCTTAAGATTGATATGGGATTTTGTTCTGTTTAAAAATCTGAAATGTTGCATTTAAAGGTAGTTGTCCTTTAAACGAAATAGTTAAATTCATGTTATGAACTTGTATCTGTTTTATGATATTTTTGTGTTGAGCATAGTTTGGAATGGATATCCTTCTTCCTTGCTTAGGAGCTAGATGTATCATCTCAATGTGAACTATGTTGTAAACCCTTTCTTTGTTGTTTAAAGGTAATTGTTAGGATCAATTAAACTTTAATTTTGTAAGGTAGATGTTGTGGATTATATTTTGTTCTTCTCTTGAAGTGAATTCAAATTGGTTAAATGTACTTATTTTCCATTTGCTATTACTTATATTGATATTTATGATGTAATAATTGTCTCATTAAAGCAGAGTTGTTTTAATGGAACAATTATTGGAATGCACTTCATTTTAAGGCTTAGTGCTTATCATGCTCAGTTCATTGAACTGACCCGTGCTAGAAATTTTTGCAGATGGACTTCGTAAGTGATAAAAGAAGGCAAAACTTATATGATGCATTGGCTGATTTAAATCTGATTCCTTGTGAAGAATTTTGATTCATTCTTGAGATTGTATTGAAAAAGAAAAGTAGTATTCTTTTAGAATGAAGGTGGTTGTTATGCAGTATGCCTAAAATGCATAAGGCTTGTAAATGTATAAGTTATAAAGATGAATTGAAAGCTGAGAATTTACTTGTATTGGTTGTGTAAATTATCTTGTACTTGTATGAAAAGATGGATTTCTATCTTGTTGATATTCTTCATATTATTTTATGCTTAATTGGTTATCCTTTGATAAGTTGGATAAAGGGATTTAGTTCAATTTCCTAATCAAAATGCAACTTGTTAAGCTACAAATATGATGTTCTTTATCTAAACTATATTATATAGTAATGTAATGTGTGTTGAACATACATTAAGAAATGTGGATATTGGGTAGGATATACCCTAACACTTAACATGTAGATAAAGACTCTTTCTCTTTCTTAATTGAATATAAACCAAAAAGGTATGTTAATGTGATTACAATTTATTAGACTTCATTTTGTATGAAGTCTACTTTAATTGGATATATATCGAATGTTGAACCTGTCTAAAAGTTATTGTACTTTTAAATGAAACTTGATAACGTTGTTCGGTTGCGGTTAATTGGTAGTGTAACTGAGAGATCTAACATTAAAAACAACCATAAGTATAAACAAAGTTCTTCATGGACTAAATGAAGAAAATTTAGGAAAGAACTTATTGAGCATTGGATTAGGGTTTGGTAGGGTTGTTGTAATCAAGAAATAATTCAGACTAACAATGTATTAACAATCTCCTTGGGGTATGTACATCTCGATGAGGCAGTTTCTATAGGATGTTGGCACACACCAACTGCAAGGCTGTACTTTCAGAAGGCTTGGGTCTTCTCGAGAATACAACATTGTAGTTGACATGTGGCATCACCCTTCCACATTGATCATCTAGATCTACACCCAATAGGAACTCGAACTTGAACTTAGTTTCCCTCTAGGTCTGGATAGGAGCATATTTAGGATATGAATTAGCTTCCAATGGCTCAGGGTACATTGGCACATCCGGTCGACTTAGGTCAACCGAGTATGCCCATTTACCCTAAGCCATTGTGAGCATCTTCCTATAATAGGTTATGTTTTTATCTAGGGATAGGGTTAAACCTAGAACAAGTGGACTGATGGTAGTCAGTAAAGACCAATCATGATAATTGAGGAGTGAGGTGAAGGACGTATTCCAATATGATGAGTATGTCATCTAGGAATAGTGACATACATAGTATGTTATAAATCTTTGGCCAAAGTATCACAAGCTACTGGTTGCATTGTCCTATGTCACCAAGTTTAAAACAATGTGATATCAGATGAATATTGGTAGCAGATATTCAGATATGTTCTTTAAATAGATCACTCAGTACCCAATGTAGGGTAGGATGAAAAAGTATATGAAGTATACGATATGTATTCAATACATAAGATAACATAAATAGATTAGTAGCTTATCGAGTTATGGAATGAATTGGATGTGGAAATAGGTGGGTTCCTTACCATGGTAGTCCTTGATGGTGGTGGGTACATTACTTCTAGAAAACCTAACAAAAGAGAAATTCTCACATCGCGCCATTCCAAAAGGATCTCTTGATGTGTAGCCCACCATCATGTTGTTGTCTTTGAGTAGGACATAACTTAACTTCCCCCTTGGTTCCTTCTCCTCCTTCCATTGATCTTCCATCTCATGTAAGAAGATCTTAGGGAAGGCCCCTCCTAAATAATTAGGTAGTTTTTTTCCCCCTAGGTGTCAAACTATACATGCCTTTGTTACTTTTGTTACCGATCCTCTCAACTATCATCCAATCAATTCATAAGTCCCATACACCCAATTATCACATGTTAGGCTGGTGGTGTCACTTACTGACTGAGCATCCTCAAACTGGATAACTCCATCGGTAGGATGGATTATCTTTGGATCCCTGATTGAGTGCACATATATCCTATCTAGGACCTCTTCCCCCAAAGGTTCAGTATAGGGTGTCAACTTCCCATCGCCCAGGGTATAATAACTTGTTCCTCCTTATTTTCAAAGCTGATGTACCCCTTGTTGAACCGAAGGTTAGAATTGTTCTTGTAACACCATGGGCACCCAAGTAGTGCTAGGAAATTGTTCTACCTTGGTGAGCACCAAGACTTCGAAGTCCCCAATAAACTTAGCTCCTGGATAGTGATAGTTACATCCTTTAAGACACCAATGGGCATTGCCTTCATTTTGTTTTCCATATACAACACATTCAAAGATGGCTGTAATGTAGGTCTCCCCATCTGATGCCAAGCATCTAATGTGAGAACATTGACCTCAGTGCCTATATCAATGTGGCTATTACTAAGGAGCCATCCATCCATGACTACATCTAGTATGATCCCTTGTCATAGTCAAGGATCCGAGGAGGAAGGTTTGCATGTAGGATCTATCTCTCACACTCTTCTCTAGCTTATGGTACCTTCTCCCTTAACCATGCTCCTAGAAAGGAGTAACATTCTCTTGCCTTAGCATTTTACATACTTTCTTGACCTCATCCGAGTCATCCTTTGGTGCCTCGACCTTCCTCCTTTGCTCCTCCTCTCTTGGAATACTCCTTTAGACATTAGATTTCTCTTTATAAACTCTGAATGACATCCTTAGTATCTTGATATACTTCCTTTTGATGGGTAGGGTCTAGATACTTACCATGAACTACTTTCTCTCTTGAAACCGGGTCCTCTTCCTTGGTATTTATTTTACGTGCACCGCCTCTTGCTCTTGTTGTTACTAAAATAGTTTCCAAGCCTACATCACGTGTAACTTGAGACATCCATTGTGTGTTTGTATTCTTAATTCTTACCATTGTAGTTCCCTTGTCTTTCTATTGCTGCTGGTTCATGTGCTCAAACAACTCATGGGCATTCCCGATACTTGTGCTTCTTTCTCGCACCATGAGCACTTTGTAACAAGTCTGGGCACTCTCATTTATAATGTTACGTAAACACACAATTAAAATAGGTTCCACATGGGAACTCAATCATTCCTCCTTCATGGTTACCATGACCACGAGAATCCTCCACAAAATCCTCTTTTGTGCATGCCACCATCTGCGCACTCCTCATAGCGGTGATCATCTCCTTTAGAACTAATGGTAATGATGGTTTTGTGTACCCCATGATCAATGGATTCATGGATCTAATCGATGAGCCTACAATACTTAGTATCATGGGTTGTAGAGGTGTATATCTTATAGTAGCAAGACACATTCTTCCAAATTGCACATTGTAACAAGGGGCATCTACTTGCATCATGGTCCCCATGAAAAATTTCATAGTCTACTGTCACGACGCGTACTACCCTCTGGGGACAACTACCCTTAACATGCCCCTCTACTTCACAATATGTACACCATAAACCATTGCGACTCTCATGGTCTGAGTTCACGAGACAAATTCTCTAGCTACTTAGCCAAAGCAGTAATTTGAGCCTCCAAGAATAGAATAAATACAATATCAACACTACCAATAGCCTCGGCACACACAACAACTTCCAAAGCCTCGTGCGGATCTCAGTGAAAGTTTAATGAGGAAAGGCCCTTTTAAAAGGTGTGATCAATCCTCCAACAAACCATTGAGCATGTTGTGAAGGGTGAATATCATATGATAACTTAAACAAGATCATTTTAAAACACACATCATACTCTCACACATTCTTTGACATTTCCTATTGAATCTCTTTCAAGGTGTTGATGCTCTTCTGTTCAAACTCAAGGATGTGGAGTTTTCCAGAAGGAATTATTTAAAGTAGTATAATCCACCACCATCTCAAGAGGGTCATATTTCCTATACCAGCTTATGTGCACATCCTTGTAGTGTTATTGCAAATTGACTAGCCTTCGCTCCAGGTTTTGATCCCCTTTGCATGCCATAGTAGCTCACACTTGTGAAAATGTTCTGTGGTATATTCAATACCTCTCCTACTGGAAAGTGTAAAGACATCTCAAAGAAGACTTGTGGGGGTGGCTAGGGCCCTTTTCCTCCTGAGCCAAAGCTTTGGTTTCCCAGGTGTTCCCTCTACCACCGATCTATTAGGCCCACCAGTCCGTGCCTCCTAGCCACCGATCCACCAAAACCACTAGGTCCACTAGGTTCTATCCCTCCTAACCCACCAGAACCACTAGGTCCTATAGTAGTTGTGCCAAGTGTCCCCAAGGTTCCACTGAACTGTGTGCCGGTGGTCATGATAATTCCCCACTACCACTATTTTACCCCATGCCACTTCCAGACATAAGACTAAAGGCTTGTATACTTTCTCCTTATCCAAAGAATCCTCCAAATACTAGAATATGTGTAGCCATAGAAGTGGGAACTAAAAATTATACCTCCTAGGCGTAGATCTATCACTTCCACTGATACCAACTAGGTCAATGATACTCCTTCCTTGTTCTAGAAAGCCAAGCGCCAGGGTTTGGTCATTGGGTGGGTTTAGATATGTGCCAATGACTCTTCTTTCTCCACAAAATGAAATCTCATCGAGAAGCCGAAGGGGTATCTCTTATGCCTACTTTCCAAGATGGGGTAGTATAGACTGCTCGGTTCCACTCCTCCACGTGAACCTCAACTCCTTCCCATAAGATCTACATCCATAGATCCATCACACATGTAACTTCATGTCATCTAGAAATCTCCCTTTCACATGATTCACTATACTTGAGATGTCTCTTTTCCCTTCCTTCTCCATCATAATATCTGCCATCTTCCTCCACCCTATCTCCATCACCCAACACTCAAAATGGTTTATCCACCATTGGAAGTGCCTCTAAAATCAAAGTAATAACTAAGATCTTCATTATCGGAGGGATAACACGTAGAAATGATCCTCTAGGATCCTGCATAAATTCAAACTCAACAACTTCCAGGAAAGAATATGTGGAAATAGTATACTCCAGAGTGTAGCTAGCCAACACACCTTCCCACTAATGATCCACAACACGAGTCCACGTTATATCTTCATCCCTGTAACCTCTAGTATTATTCTTAGGTCCATGTGCATGATCTAGAATACCAGCTTGATCTAGATGCATTTCTTTGAGAGACAATCATACAACTCTACCGGGAAGCAACAGAAAAATGTTTCATATAAATCATGGTAGAGGTTCTCTTCTACCCATCTACGTGCATCAAACTTAGGTCCAATGTTGAATCTCTAAGAAAATTCATCCTCCATGCTCTTGAACCATGATTCAACACTTTCTAGAGTTAAATGTTCTATCATTACTCATTACCTAGATCATTATGCATGCCTTTTCCCACTACAAATTTGAAAAGAGGTCCTGGAAAAGGAACCAAGATGTAATCATTTTTACCCTCATCACAAAAGAAAGGAACCCCATGTGCACCGGCCTATCACCCAGTGGGCGTTGGGTGCTCACCCAAGGCACATGTGGGTGTCGAGTCTCTCTTTTATGTGATTTTAGTGGGAAACATCATCTATGATTCATGTTAAGAGATCTGAATGGAAGTAAAACATACAAGCACCATAGAGCTTAGAAACGGCTTCTAGGTCCTTGCAGTCATTTTAGACAGGAAGTGCTTTAACAGATTTTATAACTATACCAAAATAGAAAGAATTTGTACAGACATCCATACTTAATCATAAACATAATTGAAAAGGAACTATGAGAAAGATGTATGCATTAGAATCATCAATGTTCATATTCATGTAATTTGGTAACCTCATTACATTCATGGAGCCATTACAAAGTATTATAAAGAAGCATACCATAGTCATGCATTATATCTGGACTCATATGGCTAGGCTCTCAAAATAAATTTATAAACCCCATACCCCTGATACATCCTTCCCTAAACACAATTACCCAAACTAATAGAGTTCTTGTAGTATTTCTGCAGAGCTCCACCCTCTATCTATCTCTCTCCATTTCCTTCGCAAATGCTTGTATATATAGGCTTTCTGGACTACCAACTCATCCTTCAATGGCCTCAAATATAATGCCAAGTGTCTGAATGTGGTCCTCCATGCAAGCATGCTCCTCCAGGCCCGAGCTTTCCACTTTTTACCATGATGAGCTTTTAGAAGCTTCTACTATAGGCACAGGGCAACCTTTCACCAAGTGGCACCTTATCCACTCCGCATGCATAGTCGGGTCATGATTTTCATGTGTTCTACAAAAACTTCCCAATATGGCTAAGTCCTAAACCTTGGGTTTTGTCCACGCGCATGCCACAAGTTTCCTTGAATCCTTCCTTAAGCCACGCCTGCATGCTTTATCCTTGTGCACTTTTCTTTAACTAGGCCTTGCACGCCTATGTGCCCTTTTGTACTTAGCCAATATTTTAGGGGCCCAAAATCCCTACATAAGAGGCTTTATGCATGGCTTCTTAAATGGCACACATCACTACTTTGGTAGGTCAAGCTCCTACTTCAGCTAAAACTCTTACTTCTACACCTGAATAGTAAAAAGGGATGTTCTTCCCAAATTCACAAGTCAATGGGTCTTCCATTTAGCATTTTTGACTAGATGAAGAATACAAATATAAATGTCACAATGTGGGATGCCCTGACTATTCCATATCGGAAAACCTTTTTTATGAAGCTCGCACAACTCCCGTGTTGATCCATCTATATAAAAGTTGCATGCTTCTATCAACATATGCTAATATTAAGAGAAAAAGTAAATAAGATTTTTAAAACCCCACCCTTCCATATGCCCTTGATTATAGTTAAACATCTTTTCCATAATTACATGATAGACTCAGTGCTAGTATCTCTATTATGCCCAACAAGATAGTTGATTTCCTAGGTCTTCGGTATAGCCCATTGTCTAAAGGAGTCCTACAACTTGATGGATCATCTCTCAATACTTGAGGAGTCATTAAGGACCTTGGGTTAACCCTTCATACATGTCCAAGTTTAACAATTACTCAAGATGTGTCAGTCATTGACTTACCTCCTTTGTTTTCCCTATGTCTATTAATAGATTTCACTACTCATGTGGGTGGTTACTTGTCTTCTAATTGGTCTCATATGTTACTTCAAACAAGGTATAGTACCTAGTTTACCATACAATCTGCAACCAATATTTTCTTATCATGTAGAGCCATATGTCCCATCCCCTCTACAAGCCAACTATTTAATCTAATAACAAGCTTCAATTCTTGAAGAGCAGCCTCTTCCACCCTCTATTCCTAACCTAATACTTGATGAATGGGTGGAAAGGCACCATAAATTTGATCCATATGCTTTGAAGAACTAGAAGCTTATGAAATTGGGCTTGGTACTTACTACATTCTTGAAGAAGAATCTAAGCTTCGTGTGTGCTCAAGAAAGACCAAGTTGAACTTGGCCTATGGAAGTTATACTTTGATGGTTCCAGAAGCAAAAATGGTGTGAGAGTAGGATTTGTTCTCATTTCTCCCAAGGATGAGAAATTCTTCTTCACACATAGGTTGTAGTTTACATGCTCTAACAATGTGGTAGAATATGAGGCGTTGGTGCATGGTCTACTGATTACTAAAAAGAAGAATATTAAGGTGCTACAAATATTTGGGGATACAAAGTTGGTCATCCATTAGGTTACCAACAAGTTCTTAACAAAGAATAAGCTTCTCAAAGCTTATAAACATAGAGTTTGGGACCTCCTTGAGAGCTTTGATGCTTTGAACCTACACGTGGTATCGAGGAATTTTTCTAAAGAAACACTCAACAAATTAAGATGGTAATTAGGTCATCCATTCCAGGACAAAAATACCACCTAGAAAGTGTTTGAAAGTGATGCATAAATCATCCAGTTCATCCAAAATGAAGTTTAGTTCTCATCAAACATGCAATATGACTTGCATGATAGCTATGGTGACCAAGTAATACAATCAAGAAAAACAAATTTCCTAAAGGGCTTGTCACCTTAGAGAAATTTTTAGCCCTGATGATGAATTCAAGGGTGAAGAAAAGTATATGTGAGCTGCGTAAGAAGACTTCTCCCCATAAACTATTGCACGGAAAGGAGTTGATGCTTAGCAAGGCTTTTACACATGATGAAAGGCAAGCCTTCATCTCTCTGTGTCAACAATATAGTGATATCTTCTCATGGGAGTATGAAAACCTCAAAGGTTTTGATCCAAGTGTTACTCAACACTCCATTAACCTTGATCTTGATATCAAGCCCCTTAGATAGAAGTAGCGACCAATCAATCCAAAGATAGATCCCCTCATGAGAAAGAGAGTTATATAAACTCATTGAGGAAAAATTATTTTCCCATCAAATACTCTACTTGGGTCATGAATCTAGTTCCAGTGCGCAAGAAGAATGGTGAAATCAGAATTTGTGTTAATTTTAGAGATTTGAACAAGGCATCTCTAAAGGATCATTATCCTTTCCCTTGATGGAGAAGATTTTGTAGACTGTCCACTGAAGTGTAGAGGTTCTCAATATTAGATGGATATTCGGGCTTTAATTAGATCTTGGTCAAGGAAGAGGATCAACTCAAAACGTCATTTACTACCAAATGGGAACATATGCATATCAGAAAATGCCCTTTGGTCTTTCAAATGTAGGCACAACATTTCAGCATGCCATTGACATTTTATTTGAAGGCTACATTAATGAGTTCAGTTTGGTTTACCCTTATGATATAATACTCTTCTCAAAGTAGAGTGCGGATCCTATGGCACACCTTGGAGAAAGTCTTTGAGAGATGAAAAAAGTATGAGGTGTATCTTAACCCCAAGAAGTGTAATTTTATGGTGGCACAGGGAAATATCTTGGGCCATGTGGTTTCAAAGGATGGTATCACAATTTATATTGAGTGCATATCAGCCATCCTAGCTCTTTCCTGATAGCACACAAAAACACCATGTGGTCCTTCTTAGTAAGATCAACTTTGTTAGGTTTTTATCCCTAACTTTGTAGGACTAGTTCATCCCATCACTTTGATGCTCAAGAAGGACATAACCTTCAAATGGACAACAAAAAGAAGAGAAAGATTTAACAAAATCAAAAAATAAATTGATTACACGCCAACACTCAACAACCCAGATTATTCCAAGGATTTCATCCTTTATGCTTATGGTGCTTGATACTAGTGTTGCTGCTATCCTAACACAAGAAAATGAACAAGGGCTAGAATAACCAGTGGATTTATTTAGCAAGATCTTTGAAGGATTACAAATTAAGATATACTCACATGGAGAATCACATATTTTCCATTATGTGCATGCTCAAGAAATTAAACAAGTATACTCTCCATAAATCATATCAAGGTATTAGTCTCCCACTCTTCTATCGAGACTTCATCAAGGGACTAGAGATCGGTAAAGAGAGCATGATGGGTGAAAAAAATAATGAATTATGATGTCAATATCAAATCCAAAAATATAGTTAGAGGTAGCGCACTATGTGGGTAGATTGTTGAGGATGTGAAAAATGACTATGAGACTTCATTATTTATAGATCAAGGTATTCCATGCGCGAGCTTGAGAAAAATAAAGATCTTTGGTGTGCATGAACTGGATGAAGGAAATGATCACATTCCTTTCCAAGGGAACATACCCTCTAGTTTGAACAAGGAAAAGAGAAGACATCGAGGTTATAATTTATTCCTTATGTTTTGGTTGATGGAATTATCTTCAAGAAAAATCTTGATGGTGTGTTGTTAAGATGTATCAATGGCACACGGAATGAAAAATTGTTTTTTCACGATGGATTCTCTAGTGGTAACTTTTCTACCAAAACTATAGCAATGGATATCATAATGGCAAGAATATTACGCCTACCCTATTTTCAGATGCACACAAGTGGGTCACAAAATGCAAAGAGTGTGATTTCTTTATAGGAAATAAAAAATTAGAAGTTCTTCCCCTCTGACCAATCCAAGTGGATCATCCTTTTGTGCAATGGGGTCTTGAATTAATAGACATGATCAATCCACCTTCAAGCACTAGACACAAGTGGGTGTTGACAGCTATGGACTATTTAATCGGATGGACAATTAACGCTCAAGGAATCAACCAAGTTTGTCACGCTCAAGGAATCAACCAAGTTGGTCATCCTTGACTTTCTTGAAGGTATAGTCACAAGGTTTGGTGTCCCTCAAACCATTATCTCTAATAATGCAAAATCCTTCTTGGGTACTAAAATTACTGATTGGGTGCTAAATATGAGAATCTACTTGAAAAATTATTCCATTTATTACCCTCAATCAATGGCATGGTAGAGTCAAAAAAAAATAAGAACCTGATCAAAATCATGAAGCGCACAATGAACATTAACCAAAGACAATGGCATACAAAGGCATTTCGTGTGCTCTGGGAAGATAGAATCATAGTAAAAAAGGCAATAGGAACTTTTCCTTATAATCTTGTCTATGGTAAGGAGGCTACCCTTCCTTCTACACTAGAGTTAAATTCGTTAGCGCATGCCCAATAGCTAGAATTTGAAGGTGTTGACTATAAAGAGAGATTGGAATGGAAGAGTTGGTTAATCTATAAGAACTAAGGAACTCTACCAGAAGTAACAAATATAGGGTCATCAACGTGGACATCATATTACAAATAACAACATAATATCAACATGTAGGGATTATTAGCAATACATACACTCAAATCAAGCTAGAACAACATCAACATGTAAAAAAGAAATGGTTTGAAAAAATTTTATATTTTTTGGCTAGGCCCCAAGATTTCAAATTTGGGGACTTAGTTCTAAAATGGGATGCTAATAGAGCTAAACCTAGTTGCCATTAAAAATTTTATGCACTTTGGAGTGGCCCATACATCATTAGTTTGTATAAAGAGGCTAACTCTTTTTGTGAAAGAGTTAACTTAGTTCTAAAATGGGATCTTGTCTTGATGGAAGTGCACATATAGATCCCTTTTGAGTTAACTCGTCTTGATGGAAGTGCACTGTAAATGGGATCTATCTCAAACCATTACATTAATTTTTTCTACATCATTCTATATATATTAGATTAGTTTCAATTCCTCCAAGTGCATTGCACTCACATTATTTGTTTGTACATAGTTATTTCCTTTCACATGCTTCTTTGCGTGATCTTCTTTTGCTTCTAAAATGTAAATCTTCTTTCAACAATTGTAAGATTTAGAAATGAGTTAGAAATGGTCCTTTAGGTGAATTCAGGGGGCAATGCTTCAAATAAATACATAGTAGACTCCATGTTCAATAGATGCTTCGAGGATACTAATCTATTTGATCTAGCAGGAATATGGCCCCAAAATTCACCAAAACTATTATCCAAATAACTCTCCTATTGTAAGATTTAGAATTGGATAACTTATATACATCTTATGGCTATAAGACCTTCATTTCAAGGCCGCACGTGCTCAATTTCCCTTGGTAGATTCCTTTCTTTTCTCACGTGACCTTGCATGATTTCCCTTATTCCCTTCATTTACTTTTACTTCTTTGTCCCATATTCCTCTTGTGCGCATATTTTGTGCATTGATCTTCTTCCTAAAGCCGTTTAACTGCGTATGTACCTTACACGTGCTTCAAATAACTAAGTCCCTTGCCCTCACGTGCACCCATACATCATCTTATAATGGTTGTGCCTTGACCATATGTTATCTTCTCACCAGTTTACCTCATTTCCCCACATGTTTAGCATGCGTGTTCCTCTAGGCCTTCCTTTGTTTTCTTTTGCACACCCTTCCCTCGCACCCTCCTCTATACCCTTTTGTGCCAGGTCATCTTTTGACATGATTGAGTGTGCCACACGTAACTAGTCAAGAGTGCCAATAGAGCTCTAAATCATTTCAAAAAATTAGTGAGTGACATGTGGCATAAATGACAAACATTTTGCATAATTGGCCATCCTTTCACCAATTTGTGTGGGCCACGTGTCTTGCATGTAAAAACGGCTCGACATTCTCTAACAACAATATATTTTTGCTATAGATATCCAATTGGTGTGTTCTAGAATTTTCGAGAGATGTTGACATCATCCACGGTGTGAAATATTCAAATTCAAATTTTGGCGAGACCTGGTAGGTGAGAAATGGGAAAACATTTTTATGAGCATTAATGAAGCAAATTTGATTACTTCAACCACCCGATTTGATATGATCTACCCTCCTTCCTTCTCCAACATGCCAAAAAACCTAGGGAAGTGCATTCGATAGATTCTTAGGTAGATTTACAAGCATTGAATGCTTCTTATTGGTGGTTGTATTTCAAATTCAGGTTTTCCCTCCTTCTCTTCTCCTTCTACAGATTCATCTATAAATGTAAGAGCTAGGCTCATTATTAATGTTGGATACTCTGAATCCTTATGCATTTTTTTAATAACTTCATTTTTTGTATTATGAGTTGCATACATCTAGATATAGCTCATCATGTGGATATAAGCCTCTTTCACCATTATAACAACTCGTGCATTTCTAGAAGTAATAGAAACATTGTTTTGTGACTATTCTCTATCCTAATGTGTTTGCATTCCTTATTGTATTTTCTTTTGTATTGCATTTTTTATGACACTTCACATCCCTTGCACTTCCTTATTTAGTTGTGTTCTAGGAGAATGACACGGAAAACACATTTTCAGTTGTCTACTTGTGCCTAGCCTCCTTTCACGTGTTCCCTTTCCATTCCCTCTCGGAATGGATAGTGTTCATTCCTCTTTTCTTGTGATATCACATTTTAGTGTTGTTCATTTTCATGTTATCCTTCTATCCTTGGTATTTTGGCATTTATTATCTTAATTTCCCCTTTCACCACTAGGAGTAGTAGTAATAGTATAAATAGATAGAGGAACCGACCTTCTCCAGAGATCTATCTCAAGTGTGTAAGGTCCCATAACTTTGAGATGGTTCCATTGTGATCTCAAATAGCTCAACTCTTCTAGATCTGAGATGTGGGTGTAAGTTTGAAGACTAACAAAAGCATGAAAAACCATATTGAATACATTATTTCAAATGCTTTTATGCTATGAAAAATAAATATGATCATGTTTGAATACATTCCTTGTAAGAGACAAGTGAAAAAGAGTAGATAGTTGAGTGGAAGGTTGTAATAAAGAAGTCCAAGCTCAAAATTGGTTCATGGTTGTTCAAGCACAGTCTTGAAATGATAAATCATGGCTAATCTCCCTCAAATGTGATGGTATATAGTCCTGGATCATTTTAATAAGAATTTGAATACCCAAATACATGAAATTTAGTCTATGAAATATATTTTCAAGGGTTTCCATAGTTATTGATACCATAAATGAGTGCGGGGTATTTATTTGTAAAGAAAAAATCATTTGATGGGAGTCTAAGAAGGTTGTTCAAGACAAAATAAGAGTGCAAGGAGTCTCTACTAGATTGATAAAATATGGTGGAGTGCATAGACTTGAAGAAAGATAAAAAAAATGAGCAAATAAACAATGAAAATACCCTCTTGGGTGTTTACTTTTGCCTTTAACCTAAAACTATGCTTTTTGAGAGGAAGACTCATCAAACTCATTTTTCATGAATAAAATTTCCTAAAAAATTGAAGGTATCTATATGGAGATGTATCAATATCATTGTAAAAATAATTAAACATTTTCATTTAAAATTAAGATAGATTTTTACGACATTTTCTTTGCATGATCTTGTTAGGGAAGTGAAGTTGAGTTTTTTCAAATTAAAAACCTTTATTATTCATTGGAGAGCTTTATCTTGTTTTTTTAACTCGAGGAGTTTGAAGGAAGTTTGAAAATCCTCTAATTTTATTGGAAGGTGTACATGAGCTCAATTCTTTGTGACAATTAATTAACAATACTTCCAAATTTAGCTCAGTTTTCTAGTCTTCATAATATAGTCTTATAGACTTACAAATTAGACTGAGATGTTTTGAATGTTACACATGATAATAAAGAGAGTCTTGAAAAAGTGTCTTAATGCTTCAAGTTTGTATCAGATTGATTGTCTTATCTAGTGTGTAGAAAAAAACTTTGTAATGTTGTTTAGGTTGCTAAATCCTTTTTGGTCTTCTTATGAAGTTGTAAATTCATGAGTCAATATTGTTAAATGATAATGAGTCCATGAAGAAGCTAAAGGGTCTTAAAAAGTTACAAAGTTTTAATTTCCTCATCTATCTCAAGAAAATAAGATGAACAGTTTTCCTTATTCAAACATAGTTGTCTAAAAGGAAGAGAAAAAACATATAGAAGTTGGAATGTTGGTGTTGAAGCTTTTGGAAAGCTTGAGAAATTGTGTGAATGAGAAGTACAGTCTTGAGTAAATGAAGAAGGTGAAAGTCAAGTTGTTTTATATGATACACAAAATCAAGTGAGTGATGGGTTGAAGTGAGTGATAAATGCATGAGGTGACTATGTGAGAAAAAAGAGACACGTGTCTTTGACTAATACATAATGTTTGAAGTACTTGGAAATTGAAACTAAGGCTTGTGAGATGAATAGGTATGGTTATGTAGAGTCATGAATAATGAATAATGTGTAAGGTATTTCGTTGATATGCCAAGAAGAGTTAGTGAATGCTTCAAGAATTTAGAAAGTAGTGGAATGTGTGAAATTCATTGGTTAACTGATGGAACTACGGATGGAACATGAAATTTGGTGAGAAAATATAGGGTCACAATCATTTGTTTTGCAACCAAAATTTAAGTGTGTGATCAGATTTTTTAATCACTGAGTTTTAGCTTAGTATAATCATAAAGTTTTAGATTTATTTCACATTTTAGCATGCTTATCATCAAGTTGTATCTTGATATGAAGTTTTATCTCAACAATATTGTAACCATTGAGAAATTATTCCTTTGGTTTAGTGGGTTTTTTTCCAATTTAGGTTTCCTACTTAAAAATCATGTCTCTCTCTCTTGTGTGTGATAACTATTTCACTTGATTTTTGTTATTGTAATATGAAGCATAGTGAAGAATTTGATTGTGGTTTGAATTATAAAACACAATTTAAATTACACACCGATTCACCCCCATCTTAGTGCTCTAGTTTCTAAAAGTAGAGAAACCACTTTATGACTAATTGTTTTCCATGTCTAAATTGTATGGATCTCCTTTGAGATGTTAAAATCACTAAACAAGGATTGGAATTTGATACCAATTTTTAGAAATTAGGACATTGAGATTGGGGGCCAATCGAGTGTCAATTGAATTTTTTTGTGTAATTTAAACACCAACCAAAATTTTCAATCTTAATAAGAAATAAAAGCAACACAATTCACATGAATCTAGTAAGTACAACCAAGAGACAAATATTTTAAGTGGGAACTTTAGATATGAGAAAAGCCACTAAAAAAATGCACTAAGCTCACAAAGATTACATGATTTTTTTCACCTACTCAACATGAAGCACCAAATTAAAGTATCCGAACCTACTTGAGTGATTACAGTAAAACACCTACTTTCAAGTTTTACTAAGCTACAACTCGAGACTTTACAAAAATTTGATCACTCACTTCACTAGGTTTTTAAGATAACAAATAGCGGTCTTAGATAATCTCATACATATCCATACATCACTTTTGATTACACATTTTTTCAATACATATCATCTCTCTTTTTTAGCTTCTCTATCTCACACTTAGCTCACATATGATTCAACAACCTTTACAAGCACACAAATTTTCTTTTTATAAAAAAATTACTCCTTCACATGGTTTTTCAACTTCATATTATTAGAATCATTATTTTTCTCACTTGATAAATCATGCGAGGAGCTAGGAGGACCTTCATGAAGAAACTACCTCAAGGAATCGTTATTGAAAATTATTTGGTTTAGTTACTTGTAAAGACTTGTTAGTTATGTTGAACTTCACTTATCTTAAATGATGTCCAATGAGAACTTAAAAATCATTTGACAACTGAAAACAATCCCATGATCCCTATAAAATATCATCTTTGTAAATGTTAAGCTTTGATTCTCATGAGATTTTGGCGAGTGACATTATTTAATGCATATTTTCAACTAGGTGGCATTAGCTTGCATGGACATTACAACATGCTAGGAAATGCTTCATATCCTTTTTATATTCTTTAGAAATTGCAATGAACCTTCAAAATTTATTTGAGTACCCATGAGTGTGTTAGGAACTTGAACTAAAGTTCACGGTCTTGAGAAGGAGTTTGAAGAAGAATATGACATTAAATTTTTCTAAAATTTTTTGAGGGCTAAGTTATATGTTTTCTTCACAAAAAATATTAAATCCAAAGTATCATAGTTTAGAGTCTCCTCCATAATCTAACAGAACTCTTTTCATGTATAGAGATGAAGATATTAGTTCATAGTTAATATTTTGTTAAGAGTTTGCACAAATCAGGTGTTCATGTGATTGCTAGCATGAGTAAGCACACTGAGGACATATTCAAATACTAATAATACATAGTACCTCATGAAAAAAACACTAAGACAAAAAAATGCAGCTATTTGTATAAACTTCTCTTCATAACCATCAATGTTTAGGCGGGAACATCCAAAAGTAGAAGCATTCATTAGATTTTCAAGGTTTTTACTTGACATTGAAGCATTGTAGACACTCATTTTTTGTCAAGAGGAGGCATAAAATTATTACTTACTTCATGGTGCATGTTAATAAGTAATATAACCTATGAAATCCATGCTCGTAGAACCATGTTTTCATGTTTGATCTCCATACTCTACTCGGTTAGGGTTTACGGACATAAACATTAGTCATCTATTTTAATATTTTTCACACATTTTTCTTACTTTTTATGACAAGATAAGTGAATAATAATTTCATTAGAGGTTCTCTCAAAACTTTAAATCCTTCTTTTGCATAGATTAATGGAGGAACTTCATGGTTTGAGGACAATGAGCTTATCTCCTTGAAAAGGAGAAACATACCTAGAATTGGGAAGGAGATGTTATAATTGATTGAACCCTTGTCCAAATCATCTAAGTCACTATTATGAGAAAGTATCTTCCTTACTAATCTTATCACACTAAAACAAAACATCAACTAAAGCAACTTTTCATGAGAAATAGGCATTTAGGATTGTTTATGTTGATCCTTAAGACCCAAACATGATAGTCTTAGTTTGATAGCTTCTTAAAAAGACACATTCCCTTACATGACCATTGATAACATGAAAAATTCAAGAAATTCTATACACCACCTTCAAATACTTTATTATAAATTTTGTAAGGAGAAAATTACAAGCACAACTCAGACCACAATTTTCTTGCAAGCTTATATAGGACGGTTAAGAGGAAATTAGTTATATACTTCAAATATCATAACAAGAGCATACCAGGAGCTCCATAGAATGAAATTTGATATGTATAAAGTGATTATGATCATTTTTCAACCCCATCACAAGGTTTATTAACAATAATACCTTTTAATCCTTTATGACTAGATTAACATGACTTCCCTTTAGTAGAAGGAGGGGAATAAGGACTAAGTTCACACCAAATCACAAAGGAGAATACATGAAACTCTTTGAGAGTCTTGAGTAGACATAAAATATAATATTTCACACCTGGTGGTTCACTTTGTATCCTTCAAATATAGGGTTGTACATACAAAACTTACAAAGATCGAGGAAACTCCATAGAATATAGTTATGATTGGATAGAAACAATACCACAATATTGACCTAGGAGGATAATTATAAAACCATGAGTTGTTGAGACAGCTTAAAAAATTTATTTCAAGACAAATAATTTCATTTTATGCCTATCGCTCCAAGGATGTTTGGTGAGTGTAGGAACCACGATAGAAAAATGAATATAAATTTTGTGTTCCTTAGTCATTTGTCCTAAAAAAATTTAAATTTTAGTATTGGAGTGATATTAAAAAATAACTCTTATGATTTATCTAAAGAAGGCTTGATAATTTTTTTGAGTGATAATAATATAGGTCAATGTGTTAGCCCTTCTCACTTTACACGGTTTTGGTAAAACTTGAATAAATTAAAAAATTTCTTCAAAATTTGATGAAACTTGACCCAAAGCACTAAAACACATCAATCTATATGATCTATAGCTTAGTTAATCCTAAATGATCTTGTATATTCAATACCAATCTCATTTGTCTAAGTTTCCATTGTTATTTCGAAGGGTAGTTTCTTGAAAAACCTCAAATTTGCCTCTAAAAGATAAAATAAGCCTTTTATATGCTCATACATGCTCTAAGAAGTTTTTATACGATTATACCATTCTTACCTACAATTCTCATAGCCTAATTTGAGCTCTTACATGTCATTAGGCTCTAGAACTAGACCTAAATGAGCTAGTTCCTACTATGAATTGTAACACCTGACCTGATGATCACCTTAGAAGCTCTTGCACATCCTTGAAACACCATTTTAGACCTATAGGGAACCTAAGACAAGAACGTAATCCATGGTCATACCTCTAATGGGAATCAACCTCATTGACCAAGCTGCTGTAACACCTTGAAACCATCCTAAAACCACCATGAGACCATTTTGTGACCACCAAACGCCGTTAGGAAAGTACCAACCTAATTAACATTTCACTCCTCCATTTCCATCAATTCCATGTGACATTGATGAAAAGACCAACCAATGAACTAGGGTTCAATAAAAACATTTACATGGACTTGATATGTAGAGATGGGCACCGATATTTGAACATGTTTCTCGGGGTGTGGAAGAAGTATATTATATTCTTGATAGGTTTGAGTAGGATAATTGACTACCACTTTAGATGAAGAAGTGATGGGGGCCATATTCATTATGAACCATTTCTAATTTATTTAGGGATCTTGGAAAGAAAATGAAAATTTGAGGAGTAAGACATTGGTGGATTTAGAATGTGGAGGATAGGCATAAAGGTGTTTAAGGGGAGATACATCGATGGGAATGTGGTTGGCATTGCGAGAAACATAACTATGATGGGAAATGATATTTAAGTCAAGAAGCTCCTAAAATCTACACACCTGTGAGGGATAATGGGAGGTTCAAAGATCCTAAGGATATGGTAGATGGGGGTGTAGCTAGTCTATAGGGAGTAGACTAATGGTAGAGAAAATGTTTGAGTTTCAAGATAGGGATTGGTTTGGATGACATGGGTCTCATGAGGAGGAATCATAGAAACAATGGGTTGGGAGACAAAAGGTGTGGTGATCATAGGTGTAGAGGAAACAATGGAAAGTGTAGAAGTTTATTGGGAAATATTATTGGAAGTAGGGATGATGTTAGATGAAGTAGATTTTTCCATTTCTTGGCACGAGAATGGGTTATAACGGGCATGAAAAAATGAAGAAGAACCTATGTAGATTATTTAATATGACAAGAAAATCAAGATGTAAAGTGTTAATTATCTTGTTTATCTAGAAAAAGTGTGGAAAAGAAAAGAAAGAGGATCAACAAGAACCTAAGAAGTAGCTATATGCATGAGAATCAACATGTGACTCCTAGATGCACATGACCTCATGAGGTCATCTTGGGATAGTCAAAATGGAATGGATGGGATGGTAATAAGATGGGTAAATAGAATGTGTATGGAATAGGTAGAAATAATGATAATAAATCAAGGAAACCTAATGTTCTCAACTAGAAAAATGGGTATTTACTCATTGAGGGAAATAAATGCATGTCTCACTTTTCGGGGGAATGGTATGATCAAGGATGATCATCATGTACGCAAAGTCACATCAATATCTATAGAACTGAATAAAACTCTACTTTGTTGTGGAACATGAGGGAATTGTCCTTTGTTGTCTATGAATTCCTATCTAAAGAGGGTCATGAATATATGAAAAATGATGGCATAAGGAAAAATATAATCCCTACCTAGATAGTTTTCCTAGAACTCCTCAACAATGTTTACCTCATCATTCAAATAAATCAATTTCATGATGATGGTAAGTGGGACTTAGATAGTCTTGAAAATAAGATGTCTATGGCCTTCATCAATATCATTCAATCATGTGTTGATGTTTGGTTATGGCACGATTGGGTCACAAAATATTTGTCTTGATTGACATGGACCCTAAATGGTGATGTAGGCACAAAGTAGGTAACTAAAAAAAAACTCAAGAAACCAAAGGGGGCTGAAGTTGAGGTCAGGTAACCTAGGCTGCTATGGATACATGGGGGTTGTTGTTCATTCAAATGTAATTAATATAGATTCCTATTTTAAACAAACAATGCAAGAAAATTTAAACTAAACAAAAGTTTGATTACTCTCCTTTTAATTTAATTAAATTTGAATGTAACTAATTAATTAAACAAATACAAAACAAATTAATCTACTTGTTTTTGGTATTTTAAATGAAGCTTTTGAATGCAAATAAATAAACAAAGATAAAATACTTCTAAACCATGTTTTTTTATTTTTCTAGTTTTTAGAAACAATAAATTAAAGCTACGAAAAAAGGAAATTGCTTCTAATTAAAATAAAGATAGTTTTATGCTAAAATAAAATAAACCAAGAATAACCATATCTAGATATTCCTCTGTTCTTTAGAGTAAAGATTAATCTAACTAACACCAAATTCTTTCCAATTTACATTTGTGGATTAGCTACTATTTCTTCTAAAGCTACACCTCATAATCATGGGAATAAATGAAGCTTCTTAGAAGAAATTTATTTCTATGAAACTTCCCTTGTGAAACATTAGATTACACAGAAAATTGATTTGTGAAGAAATGCAACAAAGATCATTTCCCTTTTTTAAGATCCTTTCCATAGGGTTAAGGAGGGAGGAAAAAATGAATGAAAGCTTTCTGGTGTGCATATTTAAATCAAAATAAAAAATGAAATGAAAGATATAGGTGCATTAATGTAGAAATGAAGAATTATGTGCACAAGAACCTCTCCAAATCCTTTCATTGGAAAATCCATAGGGATACACCGAGAAGGAGATATCAACATAAACCAATTAGAGTGAATACTTTCTAATTCTACTCTCTTAAAAAAGCTATTGATTTGATAAATAAATGTGAAATCTAAATTAAAAGAAATCTTAAAATAATTGAATTACACCTCCAACCTAGAAATGCAAAATTGTGAGAGTATCCACGGTGGTTGTGATTTTATTGATCCCTCGGTTTCTTTTCTAATGATGAATCCAAATGGACTAGGAACTGTGCTTCGGTTGGTATAAAAAGGAAGTTGTATAGATGCTAGAGTAGAATTATTACATGATAACTAGTCTCAAATTAAGGTAAAGAAGTAACACATAAAATATTTGAGTTTCTTGTGTGCTTCTTGGAAATATTTTGGTAGAGTAACAATGTAATTTAATTCAATGGAATCCAACCAATGCTTCAAGAAAAATATTGGTTTTTATAGAAAGTTAGTAGGGAAATGGTCAACACACTTGGAAATCAATAAGATCCAAATCATCCACACAAGAGGCATTCAAATTACTCGAGTAATAATTAAAGAAGGAAACAGATTCATATGCATCTAATAAGCTCAAAATCAAGAGAATTGGATGAGAAATGTGTGAGAAAAGTAATAGAAAAATTACAACATATGTACAAAAATGGAAGTGTTAATTCTTGGATTAAAGTGCATGGAACAACCATCTGCTATTAATTGGTGGTTATGCAACCACCATGGTAGTTTCATATTCAATTCTCAAGGTATCTTGACGGTTCTGAAACCATCATGGCGGTTACAAAACTTAAAGAAAATTCTAAGGAAAAGGGGAGGAAAAACATTTGTGAAAGAATGTAAGGCTAGGAAAATAAGAATCAAAGAAGAATGAGTCATATAGGAAAGTAGAAAGTAGAGAAATTGGACCTATATTCATCATTTATTCTTGAAATGATATTTATCATTGTTGGGGTTTTTACTATTCGACAATGTAGCACTGTGAAATTTTGGGTGCGTATATTTCCCCCTTAGAAAATCGTTTTAGCCATGAATGGGTGTAAAACATGAAGTCTAAGTATGGTGCTCCCAAATGGGAAAGTTAGATATTATACCTAACACCCATGTGTTGAAATCATGTCAATCCAATCTTCACATCACCTACAAGAGAAAACAAGAATCAAGTGCAAATAAAATATGTAATCGACAAAATAGGTTAAATTAAAAAGATAAGAATATTTTCCATCTCAGCTAGGATGAGAAATATACTTGCGCTTGATGCTCTATCCTGCATAAACACAAAATCAAAATTACATTAGAAAAAATTATATATAAAAAAATTTACTATTTACAAAAATCATTTACATTTACATTTACCCACTTGGTGATTTTTAGAGGTTTGGATCACTTTTCATCCCATTTTTCGTGAGAGTAAAGTTGAAATGATGAGCACTTCAATATGATGACATCACAACTAGTGGTAGTGGGAGAGGGTCATGATCATGTTAGTTATTTATAGTTTTTTTTTTCCTAAAATGTAGGACTTTGTCAAAACTAGCCATAGGGGGTAACTTTTAGTGTTTTTATAGTGAAAAATATCATAAGTGGATGTCACATAGGAATTGTCTTTTATTTTATTTAATTTGGTGTATTTTTGTACTTTTTTGAATTTTTGTCCCTTAGACTACAACCTAAATTTCACGGATGGAACCACCGTTTGTAGTGCATTGTGCAACTGTCTCTTTGCATATAGTGGAAGTTACACAACCACCATAATAGTTACATAACTAACACTTAGGTGAGTGACAAATTCACAACCATCACTCTACTATACAGCGAGCATTGCATAACCATTAAGGAAGTTTTCAAAATTTTACTATGAATTTTCTTTTGGTTTTTTCTTAAGTTTATGCTTTGTTTGTGTGAACTTATTATATGCCTAATAGGATCTAACTTTCTCTTTTTCATTGTTTATGAATGTAGGGGAGATATGTTAGATGGAGCGGAAACCCGTGAGTAGGATTGGTTACCATAAATCCTAGAGATCTTGACTCATCCAAAGAGAGACTTATTACAAAGGGAAAACATTTGGATGATATCATAGACACAACTAGTTGCACTGCGAGTAGCTTACTTTGTGATTTGTTGAGATATTAGGATGTAAAATAGAAAATGTTTCACCTTCCCGGAGTTAGGGGTGAGTACACAATTATCATGGAGGATGTTTACCATATTTTAGGAGTTCTGTCATTGAAAGAAGTTAGTTTTGGCGAGTGCTTAGTAATACAGTTTTGAACTCATAGTTGGGCCACCTATTTGGGAGATGGATAAGAACCTAACAGTGGTTCCAAGTAGGGAGGTGGGTTGGTTTAAGTTGACAACTCACCTACCCCTTCTCTATGTAAGGCCATCATAGGTATATTTTCCTCGCATTTGATTGGGAATAGGGGTGGGGATAGGTTCTTCTACTACCGGCCCCCATAGTTCATAACATTGAGCTATGACAAGGTATACATGTGGGGAATGGATATATTGGTGTTAGAGTAGGTATTTACCTTAGCTCAGGTTCACCTAGGTACTTTTTTACCTTTATTGTATTTATCCTCACCCACTTATGTGTGTGGATATTTTTATTTATTTATATAGATATTAGGGGATATTATCTAGTTGGTAGGTATAGTTTTTCCTTGATCTATGGTATTGACCAGATCCTTGATTTCTATTTATTTCCTAAATTTATGATCTTGACTAGTTATTTGATGACTAGTTATTTCCTTGATTTATGACTTGATCTATGACCTTGAATGGTTCTTATATTGTTATTCATTACCTATATAAGTAAGACCTATTATCATCGTATTTCATTGAGTTCCATAATAATATATGATATTGCTTCTCATTTTTTTCAAAGTTTTTATTTAAATTATTATGGTGAATTGCTTTTATCTTATTAATCATGGTGTTTGATTAGCATCTTAGTTCTTGGCTTGGTACAATCTAGTTATTATTCCTTTTATTGTATCGAAAGAAGGATATTGTTTTTGACATCCATCGGTAAGTTTTTCTTTGTAAACATTAAGTTTTCATATATTCATATATTTGGGATTTGTTCATATTTTGTTGTTTAGCCCTTGGTCATATGGTATGGTCATATGAGGGATTAAAGCTTGTGATTCCTAATAGTAGGTGCTTAACTCCATCCCCTTTCATTTTATTTTTGTGGTGAAGACAAGAGAATTTTATTTTGTTTTAGTGGCAACTAAAATAAATAGCAGAGCATAAACTTGTAAAGCTTGTATCTTTTGATTGGAAACTCGTATTTGAGAGTTGTTTTTGCAAAAGTAGTTTTTTTTGTGATCTTTCCATTGGAAATATTTATTTTGAGAATCAAACTATAATTATAAATCCCCTTGTTGTACACACACTCATTATAAAGTGCAAAAATTTGGAGGGCTCTTGTTGCATTGCTTGGTTCTTGGATTTATTTTGGTGATTTTTTGAGAATAACATCTACTTCTGCATTAGATCATGTTGAGCCATTAAGGACACATAATTACCACACATGGAAACCAAGAATGGAAACAATAATTAAGTGGAAAGGATTATAGGATTTAAATTATTGAACAACTAATGTTCATTAGAGAATATGAGAAAATTTCAGTATTGGTGCAAATTTGATGAGTGTATGGGTTTGATAGGAACTTATATAACTGACGATATTTTATTTCATTTGGAAAAATGTGACTCTCCTTTCAAAATATGGGAGAAAATAGAAGATTTATTTGGTGAGGTGGATCATATGAGAGCCATGCAACTTGAAATTGAGATCACCTCTCTTAAACCTAAAGATTTTCCAACAATTATAGACTATCTTACCAAGTTCAAGAATTTGTTGAGACAATTGACAGGGAGTGGAAGAGATAAGAGATAAGAAAGATGAAGAATGTGTTTACTTGATTCTATCTAAGTTAAGAAGACCATTCCAAAAAAATTCTTCTTCCTTTTCTTGTAGCATGGATGCCTTAGGTGACACATTCAAAATTCCCGACTTAGAGACATTTTGTGAAATAATTACTAGGGAAGAATCTAAATTGTCTCACCTTGAGTCTTCCACATCTTAAAAGTAATTAGTTGCATATAATATTAAGGCAAGGGAAAACCAAAAATTAAAACCAAATCCACCCCTTATCCATCTCAAAATTCTCCTAAACCCAAAAAAACAACTATAAATCCAAGGAGTCTTCTAAATACAAGAATAAGTCTATCCTTTCATGCTCTTTTTATGGGGGTAGTGATCTTGAAGAACATAGGTCTTATAAGTGAATGAAAGACTTAGAGGATGTAGTCAAGAAACAAAAAAATTGTATCTCCACTCCACCTCCTTTTAATCATCATGTAAAAGTAATTAATGTTCTTTGGAGATCTTAGTCACAATCACTTACGGGAAGTTGGGTTATAGATTCTGTGCTTCTCATCACATGAATTCTTCCAATGAGTCTTTTATTTCTCTAGGTTTGATTTCTACTTCCAAAATTGAGATTGGAGATTCTTCATTTCTTTCTGTTAAAGGAAAAATTATATACAATTTGATGGTGGAAGTATCCAAGATGCACTTTGTATGTTCCTAGCATCACTACAAATTTGCTTTTTGTATATCAAATTTGTCAGTTTAGTCAAGGGAAAACTGTGAATTTTACACCATATGGGGAAGAAGTACAAAATTTGCTAGAGCCTTATTCACTTTTTACTTAGGGTATTTTTGATCATAGTTCTAGACTATATAATTTTGAGGGTTTTGATGAAACTTCTTCTATAGGGACAGGATTGGTTTCTCATGAAAATTCGAGAGAGTAATATTGGGCATGAAAGATTTGGACATATCAACTACATATACTTGAAGGAGTTGAGAACTCATGGTATTGTTTATGGTATTCCTAGATTTTCTTGTCTTGAGGGATTTTTTCATGGTTGTGCATTAGGAAAACAACACCAAAATCCATTTCCTAAGAATTTTTCAAGGGGAGCTTCTTCACCACTTGAGTTTGTTCATAGTGACTTGATGGTTTTTTCTTACCCCTCTTTCAATGGAGAAAAGTATGCACTTACCTTTATTGATAATTTTTTTGAGGTGTACTTGGGTTTATTTTCTCAAGTACAAAAGTGATGTTTTTTCACACTTCAAATTCTTCAAGGATTTAGTCAAGAAATAATATTCTAGTTGCATAAAGAACCTTCATACTGATAATTGGGGGAGTACTTCAACAATGAGTTTTTGAATTTTTGGAAACTCAAGGCATTATTCACTAGCATTATGTTCCTCATACTCCACAATATAATGGCGTAGAAAAATGGAATAATAGAACTTTGAAGGAAATGGCTAACTATATGATGCATTCTAGATATTTACCTCCTATCTACTGGGAAGAAGCAAAATAATTTCACTAACTAAATTTAAAATCACACACCACATAGAGCACTTGAGCATTTGACTCTAGAGGAAGCTTGGTCAAACAATAAGCCAAATGTCTCCTTTTTTGAGCCATTGGGAGCCATTCTTGTGCCTTTATGCCAAAGAATAAAAGGAAAGCTTTGGATAAGAAGAGTAAACCCTCGATATTTGTAGGGTATTGTGAGGACATGAGAGCTTATCAAATTTTAGATCTTGATACTCATGACGTTCTTTTTTTAACACATGTTCAGTTTGATGAGTGCTTCACTCCTTGTGATTCTTCATCTTCTTTTATGCCTCCTTCTTCTTCATCTCATATTGAGGATCCTTTCTTTAAGGAGGTTGATGAGGAGGTTATAGATGTTGTTGAGGATTCTATTCCCACTAATTTTTTCATCATGCCTAAGTGGGATCGCACTAAATTTTCTCGAGGAACACCTTTCATACAGGATCTTCCACTCACTAGGCATCATCACACACATTCTACAGTTCTGGACTTTTTGTTAGGTATTGTCTGAGGATCCAAAGTCCTTTTCAAAGGCTCATGGGATATAGGAGTGGGATGATGTGATGACAACCGAGTATTCTTCTTTGATGAAGAATAATACTTGGGATTTGGTATGTCTTCCTAAAGGAAGAAAGATGGTTAGGTGTAAGTGTGTATACTAAACTAAATACACAAATGATGGGTCCATTGAAAATTATAAGGCTCGTAATATTGTTGCACAGGTTTTTCACAAGTTGAAGGTATTGATTACTCTAAGACTTTTGCACTTGTTTCCAAGATGTATTTTGTACGCCTTGTACTTACGATTGTTGCATTATAGGGGTGGCCCGTTACCAGATGGACATGAAGAGTTCCTTTTTACATGGAAATTTACAAGAGTAAATATACATGGAGAAACTGGTTTGATTTTTTTAGGATTATTCTCTTATTTATAGACTTGAAGGTCTCTCTATGGTCTCGAAAAGACCCTCGGGCTTGGTATGAGAAGATTGATTCCTTTCTTCTATCTATTGGTTTAATTCATTGTCACTTTGATCATACAATATATCTATAACATGTTGGTGAGGATATTTTGATACTTTTCTTGTATGTTGATGATATGTTACTTACTCGGTAGTTCTTTTTCACACATTCAAACTATTAAGAGGGAATTTTGTATAGATTTTGACATGATATATCTTGGGTTATTGCATTATTTCCTTGGTTTGCATATTTCTCATATATATTTAGGGATTCATTTGAGTTAGCAAAATTACACCCATGATCTTATTCAACACTTTGATATGACAGATTTGCAAGCCAAGTCCATCTCCTTTTCAAGATGGGGTTAATCTTACTTCCACATGTACCACTCCACTTTGTGATCCTACATTGTATATGAAGTTGTTTGGGAGTCTCATATCCCATACTCACCCTAATATTTCCGTTACAATAGGGCGTGTATCTTGGTTTTCACATTATCCTCATCGTAGTCACCGTGGCTACAAAAAGGATTGCTTTGCATGGCATTTCCCACTTTGTCCTACACTACACAAGTGGTTCTACTCGATTGGTTGGGTATACAGATTCAGATTGGGAAGGTTCTATTGATGACATGCATTCCAATTTTGGCTATATTTTTTCTTGGTTCTTCTCTAATTTCTTGGGCATGTAAAAAACAATAGGATATTGTACTTTCATCTTCAGAGGTAGATTATAGGGTAGTAGTTACAATGAGTTAGCATATTCTTTGACGTCGATAGTTATTGACAGAGTTTTGATTCCCACAGGTTTCATCGATTGTACTTTGGTGTGAAAATTTTTAGGAAATAAGGGATTAAATATGTGGATGATTCCCTCACAGAAATCACAATAGTAGAAAATAATATGCGAAAATATTACAGATCTGAAATAAAAGTGCAAAATAAAAATAACACAAGACAAAGAGACATTATTCAACGTGGTTCACCCAATTTGGTCTCATGGCCACCAAGAATCACTTCCTCATATTTTATTACAAGTAAATAATTTCTCAATACAATACTCAGATATTCTTGGAGCTATGCTCAACAAACTCTATTGAATTCACACCCGAATTCATACACATCTGCAATGTTACATCATATACCTATCATATACATAAAACCACATAAGTAGACAACCACTTAAGTAGTTTTATAGAAACATGGGTATTAAAACCATGGGTAAAATTCATCCCATAAACCTATGGGTCAAAAATCCTACCCATATGAGAAAATCACATTTCCCAAAGATATCGGGCACATTTTAATGTAGAACATCTTTTTTTGGGGTCACTGCCCCGAGCTTGACCCAACCCCAGTGACACCAATGAGAAAAGTGTGGAAAGTGTACATTACTCTTAGTGTATAGTATTCAATAATTTCACATGAAAAAAGGATCTATAACTTAACAATCTCCCACTTTGAGACTAGTTTTCCTCTAAGCAAGCTTCTCAACCCTTCACTAGTTTCCGTGAAGACCAACCAAAGTTGAACACAACTTTAGTTTTTCCTTGTGACACCTTGGTCATCATGTCTATAGGATTATGACTGGTATGAATATTCTCTAGCTTTAACTTCTCTTCCTCCATAGTTGTCCTAATGAAATGGTACCTTCAACTATATATGCTTCATCCAAGAGTGGAAAGTAAAGTTCTTAGCTAGGTGTATAACACTCTCACTATCACTATACAAATTTCTTTCCTCCTGTTTATGCCCCAAATCCTCAATAAATTTTTCTAACCAAATAATTTCTTTGCTTTCCTCTGTGGCAACAACATACTCAGCCTTTATGGTTAATAAAGCCACTAGCTTTTGTAGTTGTGAAATCTAGCTCACTATTGTCCCACCTATAGTGTAAACATAACCTATTGTGCTCCTCCTGCTATCTACATCTCTAGCCATATCTAAATCTACATAACCACATAAAGTGGTGTCTGATCCACTCTAGCACAAAATTGTCCCCATGGTCCCTCTCAAATATCGAAGGATCCTTTATTGCCTACCAATGTGATATCTACCTGATCACCTATAAATCTACTCACTTATCCCACTTTGCATGGGAAATATTAGGCTTAGTGAACACGATGGCATACATCAAACTACCAACTGCCAATGAGTAAGGTACCTTGGACATCTAGTTTATCTCCTCCTCTATCTTGGGACACTTCTCCTTTGATAACTTGAAATGGCCTGCCAAAGGAGTCCCAACCGGTTTAGCATCCTACATATTAAACCTCTTTAATACCTTATTAATGTACTCTTCCGAGATAAAATTAGCTTCCATTCCTTCCTATCCCGAGATATCCTCATACCAAGGAATTTTTTGGATGCCCCAAAATCCTTCATAGCAACGGATTCACTTAGTTTGCTTCTTGAGTACTTCTATTTCTTTCATGTTTTTACCTACAACCAACATGTCATCCACATAGAGACATAGGATAATATAACTTCCATCCTCAAATTTTTTTATATATAGGTAATGGTTAGAATGGAATCTAATATAACCTTTCTCCATCATGAATCTATCAAATTTCTTATACCATTGACGTGGAGCTTGTTTTAATCCATATAAGCTCTTCTTTAGTTTTCACACCATCTCCTCTTTAACTTTGACCTCATAGCCCTCTGGTTTGCTTTGCATATATAGTTCCTCTTCCAAATCACCATGGAGAAATGTAGTCTTTACATCAAGATGTTCTAAGTGCAAGTATTTTTCTGTAAATATTCCTATAATAGTTCTAATAGAAGTCATTTTTACTACGGGAGAAAAAATCTCATCAAAATATATACCTTTATTTTGTGCAAACCCCTTGACCACCAATCGGGCCTTGTATTTTTTTCCTCCTTTGTATTTGACTCTGAACACCCACTTGTTACTGTAATGCTCTTTTACCTTTAGGAAGCTTCACCAAATCCCATGTCAGTTCTCCATGAGAGCCTGATGCTACTCATCCATGGCTTTCTCCCACTTCTTCCCGACATCTACCTACATTGCTTCATCAAAGCTCTCTGGTTCTTCACTATCGGTGAATAATAAATAATAAAGAGAAGGAGAAATTTTTTTAGGTTCTCTTCTTACCCTAGAAGGCCTCCTCAATATAGGAGTTTGGGGTTCCTATTGAAGAGTTTCCTAAACTTATTCATGTCTCACTTTCCCATCCGGAATATCCTCTACCGCTACAAATCTTTTCTTGGATTCTTCCCTATTTCCTTGAAACTTTGCTTTATACATGACTTTCTCATTAAATACCACATCCCTAGATTCAATTATTTTCTTTTCCTTAATACTCCAAAATTTATATCCAAATTCATCACCACCATAACCAATGAAAGTACATTTTTTTTGATTTAGCCTCTAGCTTGGTCCTATCATCCTTGTCTATATGGAAAAACACCTAACATCCAAAGACTATAAGAAATGAATAATAAACTTTCTTACCATACCAATCCTCCTCATGTATGCCTCCATCCAAGGAACTTAAGGGTCCTCTTTTTATCAAATACACAACCGTGTGCTCACCACTTCGCCCAAAAAGAAAGAGGAAGTCTTGCATGTAACCTCATGTTCCTAGCACATTCCATTATTGTTTTTTTCATCCTTTTTGACACCCCATTCTCTGCGGAGTTCCTAGAACCATATTTTTCCTATGAATTCCATTCTTAGAATAGTAATCATCAAATTCATTGCTACAATACTCCCCTCCATTATCGACTCTGAGACATTTTAGGTTAAGAACTGTTTCATTCTCTACCAAGGCTTTCCATTTTAAAAAAGTTTCAAATACATCATATTTGTTTCTAATACAATAAACCCAAACTTTACTTGTTACATCATCAATAAAAGTAACATAATAACTTGAACCCCCAAGAGATGATACATGAGCTGGCCCCCACACATTAGAATGCACCAACTCTAACTTACTCTATTTTTTGTAGGTCCAACCTTGAGAAACCTTACTCTCTTATATTTCCCATATATCCAAATCCTCACGAACTCCAAACCTATTTCGTATATTCGGAAAATCCTTCTTTATTATTTCCATGCCCTTATGGCTCATATGACCAAGCCTATAGTGCCATAATGTTGTATTTACTTATGAAGCCACAAGATTACAAACATTAGTGCTATAAGTGGTTAAATACAAGGTTCAAACCTTCTTACCTCTTGCCACCACAAGATCACCCTTAGTAACCTTCCAAGAGTTTGTTGTAAATATCACAATACAAACATCACTTCCCAAATGGCCTACTGATATCAGATTTCATTTTAAAGTAGGCACATGTCTGACATCCTTCAATAGCCATGTATTCCATTCTACATCTTAACCCAAACAGATCCTTTTCCAACTATACTACAAGGCTCATCATCACCAAGAAAAACATGCCCAAAATCCCTTGAACATAATCAACAAAATAATGCCTATGTGGAGTATCATGGAAAGAAGCCCCAAATCTAAAACCCAAGATTCAACAATATTATGAAAAGAAATAATCAAAGCATCATCCCGACATACATTACCCATTGCCACATTTTCCTCCTTGTTTTCTTCCTGTTGTTTCTTCTCATCCCAAATTTCCCAACAATCCTTTTTTCATGTCCAAACTTTCCACAATTCCAACATATTATCTTACTTTTGGATTTTGACCTTGCCCATCTTTCACTTTTCCACGGCTTCCTCTATTCTTCTATCTCCCTCTAGTTTCCAATGTCAAAGCATTCCTTGAAGTAGAATATTCCCTAGATATTTTTCTTTGCATTTCCTTTCTTAGAATCACCCCTACAACATCCTCAAACTTCAACTTTGAGTTAGCTAGAACTAAGTTGCTTATCAACATTACCAAACTATTCCAACTCTCAGGTGAAGAGCACATAATTAATAAAGCCCTAACTTCTTCATAAAATTCTATTGTAACCAAAGCTACCATATTTACAACCATATTAAAATCATTTAAATGATCTACTACTTAACCATTCTCAGAAACCTTCATATTAAACAACTTTTTCCTTAAAAATATCTTGTTAGAGGCAAAGGGTTTTGCATACAACTTCCCTAATGCATCCATTAGTTCTTTTGTAGTCTTTTCCTTTGAAACATTAAACAATATTGAAGATGCAAGACACATCTAGATTTTCCCAAGTGCCTTCCTATCCAGAAAATCCCATTCCGCATCTATCATGCTCGAAGATGTTTTCACCTTCTCGGACAACGGAATATAAATATCCCACCGATAAAGGTAATCTTCCATCTTGCATCTTCCAAAGACTTAAATTCTACCCATTTAATTTATCAACCCTTAATCTTCCATCATCTGCCATAGCTCCCACTCAAGCTAAAACTTTTCCTAAGATTCAATACTTCAACAAACCAAACCAGGATCTGATACAATTTTTTAGGAAATAAGGGATAAAATATACGGATGAGTCCCTCATAGAATCACAACAGTAGAAACTAATATGCAGAAAATATTACAGATCTGAAATAAAAGTGTAGAATAAAAATAAAACAACACAAAGAGACAATATTTAACGTGGTTTACCCAATTTGGGTTGTGTCCACAAGAATAACTTGCTCAAATTTTATTACAAGCCATCGTTCTCTCAATACAATACCCAGATCTGTTTAGAGCTATGCTCAAAAAACTCTATAGAATTCACACCCGAATTCATACACATCTATAATGTTACATCATATACCTACCATATGCATAAAACCACATAAGTAGACAACTACTTAAGTAGTTTTACAAAACCATGGGTATTAAAACCATGGGCCAAAACCATCCCATAAACCTATGGGTCAAAAATCCCACCCATATGAGAAAAGCACATTTCTCGGTATATCATATGGAAAGTGTACATTACTCTTAGTGTATAGTCTTCAAAACTTTCATACATGAAAACATGCTCCACAACCTAACAAAAACCAAAGTGCGATTCACATTTCTCACAACCTAGTTGAGAAGTAGATGACCAAGCATATTGAGATACACATCCACTTCATTTTCAACACATTCAAGTATAGATTTATTTTCTTGGAGTACATCCCGACTCAACAAAGAGGTTCTGAGACCTCTTTACGAATCCTTTTGCATCACCTCACTATCTTGAGTTACGTGTAATACTTGGGGTTTCAAAGTTTTTCTTAGGGGGTTTTCATGAGAACATCTTCCTTCTTCTTCTTCTTCCTCTTTCCTTCTAAAAGGATTCTTTCCTTCTATTGGTTCAATATTTCTTCGTGGATCTATTGTACATGATTACCTCATTAGGCCTAGTTTCGGGACTCATACTATGGACATGGCACTTCTATTTTTAGCCCTAGCTTCACTTGAGGGGTGGTGTTAGATTAGGTATTTACCTTAGCTTATGTTCACCTAGGTACTTTATTTACCTTTATTGTATTTATCCTCACCCACTTATGTGTGTGGATATTTATTTTTATTTATTTTGATATTAAGGGGATAGTATCTAGTTGTTAGGTATAGTTTTTAACTTGGTCTATGGTATTGACTAGTTATTTCATTGATATATGGTATTGACTAGATCCTTGATGTCTAGTTTTTTCTAAATCTATGGTCTTGACTAGTTCTTTCCTTTATTTATGGCTTGATCTATAACCTTGAATGGTTCTTAGATTGTTATTCCTTTCCTATATAAGAAAGGCCCATTCTCATTGTATTTCATTGAGTTCCATAATAATATATGATATTGTTTCTCATTTGTTTGCAAAGGATTTATTAAAGTTATTATGGTGAATTGATTTTATATTATTGATCATGGTGTTTGATTAGCATATGAGTTCTTGGATTGGTATGATCTTTTATAGTTCCTTTTACTTGGGCATTATCTATCAAAATTTATATAGGATTTCTAGATTGGGAGCCACTTCACTCAATCATCCTACTCTTATCATGTCATAGGTTTACTGAGAGGATGATCCCCTACCAAAGGGGAATTGGGATAGCATATCCTACGGAGATTAGATCATCAAAATGGGTGGATATGGTTCAACTTAGGGGCCCTCCACATTTATTTTATACATTAACATTGGAAGAAATGATAGCATATCCTTATTAGGATATGATAGGCCAATGGGGTGAGGAGGCTACCGTACTAATTTTTTGTGCCAAGAAGGTTCGAGTTAGTATATCGAGCAACATAGTGAAGAGTCACCGGTACTCGAGTTCCATAGTAGTTTAGGATTTCTTACATAGATTCCATCCTAGCGGTACCTATAGTTTATAGGGTATTCAAGAGTCTAAATCTTCCCTAAGGAGAAAATTAGAGTGCACAGTTATCATTCTTGGGATTCTAATTGGCACATCGCAAGATACACCACACCCCATAAATGGGGCCACAATTAGGCCCAAACATGTGATTCAAATTAAGGTATGCCTAGTTGCTAGGGAGGAGGAGAAGGAGAATGAGATAGGCTCGAGGAGGAGGATGAGTCGAATTCCAAGTTACATGCCACTTGATATGCCTCTACGGCTACTAGGGCCAAGACAGGAGGCAAAGGAGGAGACAGTGTACACAAATGAGTCTTAACCTATAAAGGAGGAGGTATTAGTACAGTTATAGCAAAGAGAGGATACCAAAGTAGAGGATCAACCTATACCATATATTGCATAACCACCAGCACCCACCACCGATTTGAGTAGGTTTCCTAGATATCCTAGTGAGTGAAATACTTTTTCCCTTCACTTACTTTCTAAACTAGATGTTAGTGAGATAATCTAATTTTATTATTTCATTTGAAATATTTATAACTTTCCATCATTTACTTGCACTTTCTAGCTACCATAGTTGGATGTCAAGATCTTATTAAGCACACGCTCTTGGATATATTCATGATTCCTACAAAGATAACTAAGGAGTAGTCTGTTAGTCACTTGAGGACATCCACCGACAACGAGTTACCATACCAATGTGTTCACACCAGATTGGCATGTTGTAGAGATGATGACCTATATGAGACTAGACATTACAATACACAAGTATTGAGAGAGGATTCAGAGTGCACTCACATAGCAGAGCCACTACCACCGGACACTCACCTAAACCATCCTACGGGTATACTCATGGAGGATCTTATGTTGCACTAAGCTTCTCTCATATTAGGATCCGCTCTAAGATCCCACGTGCCACTCCTTCCCCTTCTTAGGGGTCTAGGAGAAAGGGATAGGGTTAGAGACATTATTTCTTTGAGATAATTTTTGGATACATATATCAATTTTTTTGTATTTTGAGCTCATGATTAAACAATTTTTACCATACTTACTACATAGTGTGATGAAATTATACATGAGTAAATTTATATTATATATATATATATATATATATATATATACAAACATATTTTTGGTTCAACATTCCTTGTAAGAGTTAACTCTGTTATGGTTCATTTCATTTGTGTACTCTTAGATGGTTTGGAATTTCTAATATTTTATGTTTTATAATGTTTTTATGGATGATGATGCAAAACAACATGATTATTTTTTTATGCATATGGTAACAAATTGTAACTTAGATAATTTGTTTTTGAAGTAATATTTATCATTTCTATTCCATTTGAAAATTTTGTTAAATTCGGTATCTTTGAGAAGACAAACTCACTCCATTCTTAACCCCACACAACTAGTAAGATGTGAGGGCTCATCACTGAGATTTAAGAAGGATGCAAGCTATATGACTTGAAGAATGTGAATGTGAATGATGATCAAGAGACAAAACTATGACAAAGATCCAATTAGAAACTTGTAACTCAACCCTAATCAAGATCAACTAACTAGCTCAAAATGATTTTTTCTTGCAATTTTGTCTAGAATTAGATTCATGGATGGCCTATTGATTGACAAAATATGGTTTTGAGGAATAATTCTCTCTTAACATACACATATAATTCATTTTCATGGGAATTTTAAGAAGAAATTTTATTTGTTTATTTATTTACAACTTGTGGTTTATTATTACGACCCATTACATTGTTCCCCATGCTACTGGTAAGAAGCATGGGCTCATCACCAAGGAAAAGAAATAGGTGAGTAAGGGAACTTCCCTCCTTTCCCAACCTCATGCTACTAGTAAGAAGCATGGGCTCATCACCGAAGATTGGTAGAGGCTGAGAAGTGTAGTTTTATTTGCAAATGAAAGAATTTTTGTTTATTGTTTATTTATATTTTTTGTTTGAATTGACTTTGGATTGTACTTTTAGGAGGGAACATTTTCCCCTGCCATTAACCCCACACAACTATTAGGACATGAGGGCTCACCATTGAAGGTTGAGATAGGTGAACAAATATTCCGAGTGAAATGTTTAGAATGTTTTTTTCTTTGAAAGGGATTTTTAGAGAAATATTTGTCATCAAGAAGTTTCTAGAGAAACTATAGGTAAGAAACTCATAAATTGGAAGAAACCATGAAGAGAACTAAGTATATGAGTCTTTTGGAATCACTATAAAGATTTAATCTCATGAACTGAAATGATGATATCAATAGAATGGTTTGAAGAAGTAAAATGAATACTGAACAGATCTTATTTGATTTTTTGATGATGTTTGAAAGATTTAAAGTTAATTGAAAAGTAATTTTGAAGTTTACAATTTCATAAGATGACAATGAAAGTGATAGAGCGATATGAATGCAGTAATGTACAATGTGGAAATGCAAATGATTATGTATAAAAGTGTTTAAGGTGAAGTGAGTTGATGGAATCACCAAACTCCTCACCCTCTAAAGTACATAGAAGATACACACCATTATTATAGTCTTCCATTACCTGGTACGGGCCTAACCATTTTGGTCTAATTTTCATCCTTCGCTGACCTTTTTATCTATTTGGTACATTAAGTCATAACACTAGGCCTCCTACCTAAATTTCTTGTTTGTAAACTTTCTTGTTGTATTAACACATGACTCTAGATGTAAAAAACCTCCGAGGATGTGCCTTGATAACAATAATGGAATGGGTGGGATAGTAATATGATGGGAAAATAGAATGCAGATGGGATAGGTAGAAGTAATGACAAGAAATAAAGGTAACCTAATGTTTTCAATTGAAAAAATGGGTATTTGTTTGTTGAGGGAAATAAATGCATGTCTCACTTGTTCGGGGGTAATGGTATGACCAAGTATGATCACCCTATGTAATTCACGGTTAATATCAATGGAGCCAAATAAGACTCTACTTGGTTGTAGAAAACGGGGAATTGTCCTTTGTCGTTTATGAATTCATATCTAAAGAGGGTCGGAATATATGATGAACTATGGGTTAAGAACAAATATAATCCCTACCCTGGTTAGTGTCTAGGAACTCCTCATTGATGTCTACCTTGTCGTTCAAAGAAATCAACTATATGATAATGGTAGGTGGGACTAGGTAGTTTGAAAGATAAGATGTTTAAGGCCTTGGTCAATATCAATCAATCACGTGTCGATGTTTTTGTGACAAAAATAGGTAAAAATATATTTATCTTGGTTGATGTGGACCTGAATGGTCATCTAGGCACAAAGTAGGAAAATACAAAAAAAAAAACACACAAGAAACCAAAGGGGGATGAAGTTGAGGTTGGGTAATCTAGGTCACATGGAGATGCGGGGTTTTTTTTTCATTCATGATCTAATTAATACTGATTCCTATGTTAAAAAAATAATGAAAGATAATTTAAACTAAACAAAAGTTAATTACTCTCATTTTAATTTAATTAAATCTAAATGTAACTAATTAATTAAAAAGTGCAAAGCATATTAATCTAATTTTTTGGTATTTTAAATGAAAATAAATAAACAAAGCTAAATAACTTCTAAACTATGTTTTTGGATTTTATGGCTTTTTGAAATAAATAAATAAAAGCTACATATAAAAGGAAATTACTTTTAATTGAAAAAATCTACTTCTATGATAAAATAAAATAAATAGGAAATAACCGATGTGGCTATTCCTCCTCATTTGGCGAGAGTAAATATTAATCTAACTAATAACAAATTCTTTCCAATTTGTAATTATGGATTATCTACTATTTATTCTAAAGCCTCACCTTAGAATCACGAGAAGAAATGAAGATTCTCAGAAGTAATTTCTTTCCCTTAAACTTCCCCGGTGAAATAATGGATTACATAGACAATTAATTTTTGAATAAATACAATAAAGTGCATAGATGTAGAAGCTTCTTTAAGCTCCTTTCCTTGCAGATCCACAGGGATAAGCAGGGAGGAAACTATCAATGAAATTTTTCTCATGTGCATATTTAAATCTAACTAATAAATTAAAGTAATGTTATAGGTGTATTAATATGAAGAAATGAAGAAGTATGTGCATAAGAACTTCCTCCAAATCCTTTCCCAGAAAATCCATAAGGATAAGATGAGAAGGAGATATCAGTAGAAGCTACTTACAATGAATACTTGCTAATTCTACTCTCTTAAAACAAGCTATTGATTTGACAAAGAAATGTGAACTATAAATTAAAATAATTTAATTACACCCCAACAAAAATATAGAACTCGACAATATCCGAGGTGGTTTTCTTTTCTTGATCCCATAATCTTCTTTTTAATGATGAATCTAGATGTACTAGGGAATCATGTCTTTAGTCGATATGCGAAGAATTTGTATAGATCTTTGGAGTAGACTGGTTGCATGCTAGTTGGTAGAAATGCAAATAAGGAAGTAACAAGGAAAATATCTGAGTTGTTTGTGTGCTTCTTGGAAATATTTTGATAGATAATAGTGAAATCAAATTCAATTGACTCTACTCAAAGCTTCATGAAAATGTTTGGTATTTATAGAAAGTTGGTAGGAAATGGCCCAGAACACTTAGCAATCAAGAATTGCAAAATCATCCACACAAAGGGAAATCAAATTACTAAGAATAGTAATTAAATAACGAGAAATTCATATGCATCTAAAAATCTTGAAATCAAGATAATTGGATGAGAAACGTGTGAGAAAATAAATGGGAAACTTGTGACATGCGTATAAAACTCTAAGTGTTAATTCTTGGATTAAAGTACACAAAATTTTTGGTCTACATAGACCGGTGGTTACCAAACTTCCACGATGGTTGCATAACCTCCGCTCAAGGAAGTTTCATGGTTACATCACCACCAGGGAGGTTATGTAATTGCCATGGCGGTTACGTAACTTAAAGGAAAATTTTAAGGAAAAGGGGGAGAAAAAAATTGTGAAAGAAAGTAAGGATAGGAAACTAAGAATTAAAGAAGACCAAGTCATATAGGAAAGTAGAAAGTAGAGATCGGGACCTAGATTCATCATTTATTCTAGAAATGAAATTTATCATCATTGGAAATTTTTATTATTCGACAATATAACACTTTGTGCAATTTTGGGTGTGTACGGTGGCTAATCTAAGGATGGTTTTTGTTGTTTTGGTTGGAGTCCTTGATATACCTAAAGGTACATGAGGCAAAAATCGGTGATGATTACAAATACGTGGCTTGGTATTGGGGCCCACCCTCACTTCAAACACCTTTGTAGAAATAAGGGTGTTGGGTACTTACCCAATATACCAATAATCAAAAAATATCTTACATGACATGAGCACCATGGTGAATTCCTTATTGGGTGATTAATTCCCAATAATTCCACCTTGTACGAGATGTTTTAGATGCGTGACTCTATTTTTGAGTTTGGTTTTATGTGGAAGAAGTGTGAATACAAAAATATGTACCACCTACTTAGATAATGTGTGAAAGAAAATATGAAGGTGTTATTTTTAAACCCCAAAATGAAATTTTATATTTGATGAGATCACGTAGAGAAAGGAGGGAGAGAGATGCCACAAGAGAAAATAAGAACAAAATGAGGAAAACCTAGATAAACACTTCATTTTTAGTTTAAGTACATGAATTATTGATCCAAGAAAACAAGACCCCCAAAGCATGCAATCAAGAAAAGTTCCACCCCAATAATTAGTGGAAAAAAAGAAATGGAATATGAAATGAAAGAAATAACTCACTAAAAAAGAAGGGTGGTCCCACTAGGCATGCCAAAATGTTGATCTAATTTTCACTCTTGTTTCAAGTTAATGGAATGGTGGAAAGAAAATAGGAAACTCCAAATTATGAGAGGGTTTAAGGAGACCATAGAGACTTAAAATTGATATCTCTACCCTTGTCTACCCATGTACGCTTATTTTGTTAGGGTCTTATCTAGCTCCCTCCTTTAATTAAATCCATCCCCTTTAATATTTAATAAAATTCCCTTATTATCCCATCACCTTTAATGCCCATCCAATTCCCATTAATTAATTAATTAATCAATCAATATCCCTCCACATGATCTAATGAACCTTCTTTTTGTACTTTTCTTTCATTGAAAATTCACATCCCCTTACGTTTCTAGCTTTTATTCTATCAAGATTTGTTTCCTACACAACCCTAAATAAACCCAATCCCACCTACAAGATTTAAAGTAAATTTTCTCATCATCAAAAGCCTAAATCCCAACCAAAATCACAAAAGTGGCCCCATTGGGGAAAATTTCCCCACAATCGGCATTGACCTAGCCAGTGGTCGTCGAACCTATTAAAATAATTTCTTCCTTTCCAAAACAGCGAGAATGTAACAATAACACATCAAACATACACAAACACAATGTCCTTACATTCTATAACTCCTCCTTCAAACTCCGAGCATCTCAAAGAACCCTCTTGCAGAATTTGAAAGATCTTCTTGATCATCTACATAACATTGGGAGGTTTACATTGATTTTTCTACTATCTTATATCATTTTTATTTTTATCTTGTCTAATTTAACATCTTACGGGTTTACATGCAGTCATAACTCTATTATCGGGTTGCTCTTCTAGTTTCGTTCTTGTAGGTTACCTTTTTATTCTTCTTACTCTTGGTCTTACCTTACCTTGCTAAAGTATTCATCGCCAAACTTGAGTAACTATCAACTCGTAGCTCTATAATTATTTTTCATCTCTAGAACCTTCTTCAACCTCTTCTTATGTTTTGTGCTTGTCTCGGTCCATCGAGCCACCATCTTGTTACTCTATTATATAAAAACCAACCTATATACATCCCAGTCACCATCATTTAGATCAAATTTCAATTGACTCGGGGTCCTAATTTTCAATCTACCCTCATCCGTCTTTGTTTTATACCATTTTCTTGGTTCTTGTTTTCCCATATTTTTCTACAGAGTTGAATCCATCATAAACAAACCTTTGATGCATCCATATTGCACTTAGATCCTAAAGGGTCTACATATTTCTCTTACATTTCAAATCCAGTCTCCCAAGTTGTTTTCAACCCGGTTATGCACATTATGGGTCATTGTCGACCTAAACTAGGTAATCTTTAGTTTGTAATTATTTTAATTAAATCAGCTTTTAGATCAATTTTAATCATTTCTCATATTCATTATACTTTTTTTTTCTACATGCTATTTGTTGTTCTTTCTTTATCTCACCCTTTCTTAAAAATGGGGCTTGACATCCACCAAGAGAAGTTAACACTTCTTGGATCTACTTTTTCAGGAAGCCCTCGCATAAATCCTCTAATCAATCTTGTTCAATTTATATTATTTGTAGGTCACCAGCTATAGCAAGGATCCATCATCTACTCTATGCCCGTATATCCACCCATCTCACATTATACATAACATAAATGCTCCAACATTTCACGCTTATGTACTTTCTTCATTAGCTAACCGATTAATTGATAAGGAATGAAAAATTACATATTATTGGCACACCCGGTGGACCACCATTTAGGTGATCCCTTTTTGTTTTTTCTTCTTCTTCTATCTTTTACTAACATTATAACATAAGGCTTCAATTTTTACTTGTTCATGTTCATTTTAGTTGTTAGATTTCTCTTCCTAAGTTCGAGATAAAATGGAAAACATTTATTTAGGTATTCCTCATTTTCCATATTTTCTCCTTTCTACATTGTATTTCATTTCTTACATGTGTCCTCATCAAAATATCACACTTCGATTTGGTTTTAAAAATAACCTTTCTTACGTACATCTTTCTTTCTCACATAGCTAAAGTAAGGGGTTGACTTACTACATCTCAAAATCCTCACACATAACCTAAAACTCACACATCTAAATAACACATCAAAACATATCCTTACTTGGTTGGTGATTGGGATTTCATCACCCAACAGAAACCCCTTGAAATATCCCCACTAGAACTACTTAAAACCAGCCTTAGGCTACCATTCCTTAGGTACCTTTGTTATCCACATTCATCTTTTCACATCTCATAATTAATCATGATGATAAGAATTTTTTTACTTGATTTATTTGTTAAAAAAACATAAACAAATTTCATCTATTGCATTCCTATTGTCACTCTTCTCAACTTGAAACAACACAAAAATCCACTCCATCTAATAACATTCCTTCATCTAATGATCTCTCCCAAAGATTCTAAATTTGAGAGCACACCTTCGGTCTAAATGGTCTCACTTCCGAAAGATCATGTCATCCAAAATCATCCTTATGTTGAAATCAATCCTCATATCTCTCATCAATCTAGCATTTCTAGACCAACTACACCATCATCTCTAGCTCCTTAAGAAACTATTTTGCCTCCTTTTAGCCCCATATATGACTTCTTATTCCATAAATCTCTCACAATATTTCAATCCTATCAATCTACTCAATTAGTGGATCTCATTTCACCCACGTCACTTTATGTCAACATTATCCATATTCCATATGCTACAAGTATTCTCATACCATATCAACCTCTTAACACTCATATCCTCACTCATCCTTTACCACGACAACTTTCCCAATCATTTTCCCTATTTCTCAACATAAATCATTTTTGTATCTTATCTAATGTCAACCCATAACATATATTAATCATTATCAAATGATTCCCCAAACAACCGTACATCAAAAAAATTGTCAATATACTTATCAAGCTATATTTTATGCCACATAACCACAATCCACTCCTATCATCACATCAAATGATCTTATTCATGCCTTATTGAATAAGTTGGTAATTCTAGAGGTTCTACCTTGGAACCCAAGGATACGGTATCTTACAAAAAAATCTATAATGAACCCATTCATTCTTCGATTCTAATCAAACCTTACCCTCCTCATTGGGAGCTTTCAAAGTTTACCAAGTTCAACACCAAGGAAGATCACCAACAACATCTTCATACATTCAAGAATTCTTGTTACCTTATCAATTATGATCGGGAACTTATGCTTCACACCTTCCCTATGTCCTTAGCTGGTCCAACACTAGATTGGTACAATGGGATTCCAAAATATTCCTTATTCTCCTTTACCCAAAGTGCATGAAATTGTTCCTAGAATTTTTTTTGATTAATATTACACGTAAAATCACTATCAATGACTTATACGCCATTAGATAGCTTGATGACAAGTTTATCTTATAATTTTTCACTCAATGGCATGGTATTGTCAATCAACTATTATTTACTCTTCCACAAATTGAACTCATCAAAATCTTCTCACATTCTTGTGCAAAGCATATTTCTTCTACATTGCAAATCCAATCTTTCTAAAAATTTGAAGAAGCCTTCACCATGGCTTGCAAACTTGAAACTCACACCCTTGAGCAAGGCCAACTCAAACTTAAATCAAACAAGCCCAAGAAAAAGTTTATCAAACCAGCTATACATAGTGACACGTCTAAAACTACCACCAATACCATATCAGTTTGATCCCCATCTACATCTCCCTCTAACATGGATTCTTCACAAAGATATTTTAGACCATCTCCTAACTATACCCCCTTGGGGAAATCTTGTAGTTTCATATTTGACAAGTTGATGGTAGTAAAATCCATCAAAATTCCTCCCATATGACCCGTGGATGACTTGCAACCCAAGCCCACTTAGTATCATGAAGCCCAATATTGTAATTATCATAAAGTCAAAGGTCACAACATTGAAAAATGTCATTCCTTTAAAGATTACATCCAAAAACTTATAAATCGAAGGGGATATCCAAATGGAAATATCCACTTGCTTCACCTAACAAACCCCTTGATAGAATTAATAAACCTTTTACTAATCAACCACTAACAAATCAAGCCACCCATTCTACATCTCAACTACTAAATACTCATGCCATTAACACCATTAATCAAGATATCATCTCATAAATGACTTTACATGTTCCTAACATAGATATTATTCCCACCCCTTATTCAAAACCTATCATATCCATAACTATCACACCTATATCAACTTTTACTACTTGTCTTATACATATGCCTACTCTTACCCTTACCACATCTACATCAACTTTGACTATACCCCCTACTTCATCCACTTAGATCATGCCCCAATCTATCACATCAGATTCATCCTCACCACTAATGTCTAACACCATCTCAACCATACCTATTATCACTACATCCCAATTCCATCATATACATCAAACACACCTATTACTACATCTAGAATTTTTTTAAGGAATCCCCTTGAATTTTTATAGAAATTATGGTGAATATATCTATAACTAGTTTCACGTTTTTCAAAATATCCTTATAACTTGTTTCATTCTTTTGGTGAAAATGGTAAAAAAATATTTAAAATAGTTGGAAATCAAATGAAAAATATCCTATAACTTGTTTGTTGAATACCCAATGTCGAATTTGATCAGTAATAACTAATAAGGCCAAAAAAATCATTTCTTTTATGCCTTACTTTAACACTCAAGTTCCTAGAATGTGTGACACTTGGCCACTTGGAGGAATAGGAAAATGACACGTGGTATCTTTTGATTGCTCACTTTCACTCTACCTTGCCTCACGGACACTGCGGACCCAAAAATTTACTAAATCAGTTCATTATGTGAGCTTGGAGTCTAGGGAATGCCTTTGACTTGGGAGGCCTAGAATCCTACCACATGTCTATCTGATGGGAAGGGAAGGATTGATAAATTTAATAATAAGGAAAAAAATTAATTATATTTAATAATGAAAAATACATCGTTGGTTGCTATTAAGTTTTTATGTCCGTATGTGTAACAAGAAGAATGTGTTTTTATTTGATGACAAAGTTCTTCTACTTTAAAAAAATAGACAATTCAATGATTACTCTTACTTATAAGCTTTGGAAAAAATAAACAAAAATCTTGATATATATTTACGTGTGTGTGTGTGTGTGTGTGTGTGTGTAGGATCCAATTAGTTGTCTCAAATCAACTTGGGCTCAAAGGTGATGTCGTTATTCTAACACATACCATTTGTGTTTATATATTCTAGCAGCCACGACCAAGACCCTTGCTTTAAATGAAAACAAAGTATGAATATATTTCTTGAAAGAACCTTTGTGAAACACAAGAACTCTCCCACTATAATGAAACTAAATAAGAACATCTTTTTGCTCACATAAAAACAATGACACATTACGTGAGGCATCCTTGTAATTTATTTCCAAGACCAAACATTGCCTCTCCTCCTTCCAAACTCAAGCTCAAGCTCAAACACAATTATGCCCTTTGAATGGTCCCCATCTACAATTGGTGCTGAAAATAACTCCCTTTCTTCGAGATACAAACCAACCTTGTTCCGTAGTGAGGGAAATGGTCTCTGCTATATCTTATAGGTAATAAAACAAAATGCACAATAACATAATATTGACTATTATAAATTCTCATGCCCAACACAGGTTCATATGACATAAAGAAGAAAAGAATAGTTGTTGAAGACAATGGGTCCATATAAGAAACAATCTCTCAATCGTGCCACAATCCTTCAAGTCCCCATAGAAGAATCATAAATTTCTATAGTACCATTACCTACATTAATTCGATATCTATTAATGGCTTCTTGAACCATCTTATACCCCTTATTGTCATCCACAACTAGAATGCCCCATGCATTAATATAAAAATTCCATTCATTAGGCTTGAGATGATAATATCTAAGGAAGTTTGAAAAAGGTTCCATCCTTTAGTGGATTACATACCCTTGAAACATGATTCGAACAAAATAAGATTATCCCTCAATGTGAATCTTCAAACTATACCCAATCAAAGCATGATAACCATGAAAAGTTGATAATTTTCCATTTTTTACTGGAAAATTTGTATCTCAAAATGATGACCTTAATCATGATTTATAAGTATCCATGGATGTTTGTTCCTTGTTTCCTGTAAATCTTGAAGAATCTGGTGGAAGTAATGAGTCCTTTCCATTCCTTAGAAACTAGAGAGAACCTGCACATGGATTCTAATGGAAGCCAAAGAAATACATTTTCCCAAACATCTTGAGGTAGTGAATGATCCCACAGAACATGATTTCCATGTTGCTCCTCATTCTTTGACATTAAATCATCGTCCATTTCTAGGATTTCTCTTTTTCCTTTTCTCAATGATAACTGAAAAGAAAAGGCAAAGAAAATTCAATGATGATTGATGATGCTAAAGGGAAACACGTAGCAATCACACAACATGAGAAGGGGGTTGTAGGCTAAATGGCCAGGTAGGGTTTCAATGCCTACATTGGAAATAAACTAAAATGAAGAACAAATTCTAGTGTTTCAAGAAGGAGAAGACAAATCAAAAGGTGCAACATTATACCAATGCAAGATAATGAATCCTTTTTACTATTGGAACTGCCCTTTATATTAAATAATGAATCCTTTTTGAAATATATAACATCTAAAAATAATTTCATAATTTAATAACTTAATAACTTATAACATATATTTCAAAATTATAAGTTATTAAATTATTTTTAGATGTTATTAATTTTTACATTTATTAATTATCTATCCATTTATTATATATTTTTTAGTTCTTACTTAAGTCTTAAGTTGTTTTAATTGATAGAAAACATAAGTATGGAGGAAACATTGAGGAATATCTAATTTAAATATTATTTTTCTCAAACTAGATTATACCTTCCTAAGGAAAAAAATATAACATTTGTGTACAATTCAAGACATGTCACATACCTCTCATATATTTGTTGAAACATAAACATTACATATTATAACATTGGCATACCAAAAATATATAACTATATTATAACATAAATATTACATATCATAATATATTTCTTAGTTTTATAATACTTTCCTAGCTGCATCAATATCGATCTTATCCACTAGAGTGTCATCAAGTTTAGTATCTCGACACATTCTTTATCAATGATATCTCTGTTGGTTTCTCATTAAGTATTTCTAGGTTTTAAGAAGTTCAAAAGATCACTTTGAACTTTACAAGGATGGAAGACATTGTTTCGACTTGAGTTTCCATCTCGAGGGGTTATCGCCGAGGGTTAAATGCCATCAATTTCCATATCCACATCATTTGTAGTAGCATGTGGAGAATCCATAGATTCTGGGTCCAGGGATTTTGAATAAATAATAGAGAGTTCCAGTAATACTTCAATTGACTTCTCAGGCAGGGAATCTAGTTGGAGCTCTACTGGAGAAGTTCCAAGAAAATGAAGGGGAATAGTGATATAATTTGACTGAATAGAAGAGGGGGTGGAAGCACCATAAGAAGGATACCTAAATGTAGAGAGGGCAAAGGATTTCCCAAAAATAACCACGTTTGAGTCTCAGTATTGTAACTAGAAGAAACCTCAACGTATTCATGACTTGATAATGGTTTAATGTACTCAATTTTATCCCCTATGATTTTGCAAAAGAAATTAAGTGTCGAAAAATGACTGTGGGCCTTGAATTTATAATTTCCAAGTGAGTTAATTGACTAGACCTTTACACGTGTCCACCAAAGCTAAGTATGCATTCATGGTTAATATTAAATGCAAATCGTGGCAAAAATTAACTTTCAAACCGATGTCACTAATATTAATAACTATCCCACTTGTCACCACCTTTTAAATGTCCTTTTATCATGATGAATATGATATCATTAAGGATAGAATTTTATACATTAAATCAATAATAAATTCCATCTTAATAAACATATTGTGATTTGAGCAATATATTAAGGGAGAGGAGTTAATTGTCGAGCATGGAACAATAAATTATAATGGTATTCAAGGGGGTAGATGTAAATACTAAAGATAGGGATTCTAGACTAGTACTTGCCAATTTATCACTTAAATTTTGATACAAAAGTAGTCAATAAAATGTGTCACATCAAATCACATCAATCAAACACTACTACAATCGTGATCAATTATTCAAAAAATATTCTCATTAAATATGGAAAATACTTTTTCCATAACTTCATATTTAAAGTGATGCATTTAAATTTTATTATTTAGATTTTAAGATTTATTTAGATTTCATCACATATATGAGGAGATACGTTTGGAAAAAAACTAACTACATATATAAAATAGAAGAAATGATATTTTAGAAATTTGGAAGTGACATATTTTAGTTGTCATGTAAATTCAAAAGTTACTAAGCTTTATGAAAAGGGAACTTGTCTACAAAATATATTGAAACGACCATCATTGCATTCAAAGTGATCAAATTTGAAGGTCTCCCATACTTTAATTTTTAAGCTAGGTTAAGCTTTACCCTTCGTAAATGAGATATTAGAAAACATATTACCCTTTAATGGAAAAAATGAAAATATTAATTTTCTTGCAATATATATCTGATTAATTTGAATAAAATAAATATGAAAAATGTCAAAATTATGAAATATAAAACATCTAAAAATAATTTTTTTAAATTATATAAATGAGAAAACACTATATTTCATCAGTAATGACATCAATAATTTTGAATTCTATTTAAAAACAACATTTTCTTGATTACTTCAATTCAAATAGTAAATAATATTAAGCAAAATTTGATTTTATTCATATTCATTTTGTGTAGAAAGGCTTCCTTTGATCTATTCTTATATATGGATATTTGGTTTTGTATTTTCAAAATTGAACTTGGGATAAATTTTTAAATTATTCAAAACTTTAAATTAGTTTAAGAAAGAAAGAATCTAATTTAAGAAATCAATAATGTATATATATATATATATATATATATATATATATATATATATATTATATGTATATAATATATACAATATTTATATAATGTAAATATATATATAATATATTAGGGCCCATCATATATTCCATGACAAACAATGAACAAATAAACCCGGACCCAAAATTTTAATTCATCCCACCTAATTCTAGTAGGTTCACTTCCGTGGGGTAAGGAAAAAAATGCACGGAATTCTTCCTTATGGCATGGGAAAAAGTAGGGGTGATAGCTTTTTAATTTATTGAAAACTTTAAATTAATTTAAGAAAGAAAGAATCTAATTTAAGAAATCAATAATGTTTCAATGGCCCACAAAAATTTCAATGGCCAAGTCATTAAATGCCCACACCTGTCACCGCACCCACTGAAACTTTATTGAATCGGTTCATTCCACGGGCTTGGAGTTCGGGAATGCTTTTTCCTTGAGGAGGCCCAAAATCCTGCCATGTGGCCATCTGATAAGGAGGCTAAATTTGACATCTACAAAGTACATTGAAAGATGTAATCATTTATAGTGATGTGGACCGTGGTACTTCTTGCAAGTTGCGAGGTGATATTAAACGTCCACTGATAATTGAAATTTTTTTTCTGGAAGGCATACTACAAAAAAAGGCACAATATATTCATAAGAGTTGTAGACCATGTAAAACTCAAATTTTTCATATTTCTGAGTAAGTCATCCTACATTTAAATATCGATTCTTTAAATATTATATTTTTATAAGTAGCATTGTATAAGCCTTCGCTTTGAAATATTTCAAATATAAGGGTTGAGGTTTCGGAGGCAAAATCCAAACCTCAAAGTATTTCTACTTCCATAGGACCCCAAAGTTGAATTAAAACCCAAATCCTAAAACTTATTAAAACTCATGGTTTTAGTGATGAATATCATGATATTTATGATCTTGTAATTGGCACAAGAACTTCACATCTTAGATACTCATCTGAGAATAAGGAAATTGAAAGTAAATGTTTGGACCCATCATGTAAAATGAAACATAAAGGTTAGATAACATGGGGTATGTATTGGGATGCATGATGCTCCACGAGGTTTTACCCATCCCGAATTTATCATTCTATGTGCCCGAATTACAATTGCACAAAAATAGAAATTATATAAATGAAACCGGAGAATAATTTTTTTACATTATGGAGGTAAATCTTGGCCATGCATTGGGGTTTGAAAGAAAAGATTTAGGAACCATCAACATAAACCTAGAAAACATTTCTAGTGATTATCATGCCACCACTCAAAATGCCAGAGATGAATTTTTGTGAAAATTAATAGTTGATGGAACAATACCAAAAGGGAAGCCTTTGCATGCAATTGATATGTTTAAACTATGGGTCAGGAATACCATTTATATGCTATTATTTTACCTTGGCTTGATAGTGATGAGAAAGTGGATGAAACCCTCCTAGAAATGGTATACAATATCCATTTCATTTCTCCACCTTGTGCATACAGATTTGTTGGGCACATTGCAAAATCTATGCATAAACAATTCTTAACCATCAAAGAAGGCTCGACACTAAGACCTTTAGGTTCACTTCCTACTTGTGCTATTTAATTCTATGGTGGTTTTTGAATGGTTTGGCAACAAAAAACTTGCAATTCAGCCCTATAATGTTGAGGCCCAACCAAAAGTGATTCATCCATTAACTGAGTGGACCCCCAAGATAAGGATGTTTGATAATAGAAGGGACTACAGTTAGTTTGTGGATTATTTTTGGGCTCTAATTTATAAAGAAATTTCAAAAAGTACATTTCCTAGATTTCCTATGAATTGTAGAGATTGCATTCAACTGGGATCGAAATATAGTTCATGAATGACTGGTACTTCATGGAGGAATATATTGTGTTAAGGTTTTATGGATTAGAGTACAACCTTACAAATTTCCAATACATATGATAGAGAATTTTTACCTTGGAATATATACGACATATGAAAAGCACATATAAACTCTATTTTTTTACTTAGCAAAAGAGGAGTATATTTCCTTACCATTTTCATGTGGAGGGTTCACATTTGAAAGAAAAACATTCAATATGGCACATGAAATCTTAGAGATTTTTAAGTTTGATTTCGGTTGTCACTTGGTGTATGACCCATGTGAGGTGATTAAAGCAAGGGTAGTGGTAAAATGAAATATGCCACTAAATTTCAACAAGACAACAAACCCTTACTAGAAATATTGAAAAACAATAACTCTTGGGATGAAGTAAAAATAACAATGGATGAAATTGTTGATGAGAAAGGAATTAGATTTCAAGAGTTATCAGCAAATTTTTTTGATTGCCTCAACCTCCACAAAAATAGGTAGAGGATTTTCAATATACTAAATTTTATGCAAAATATGATAAAAATCCTTTAAAATCATGCCAAAGGAATTACAACATGAATTGCGAAAAAAAAAAATTGGACAAGGTAAAAATTACTACCTTTTGGTCTATGAGGTATGACCTAGGAATTCAAGAATCTCTTCCAGAGTATGATTCTATTCCAGAAGATACAACGTTCAAAAAGTTGTGGAATTAAGCACATCATTAAGAGGCAAGTAGTGATGATGAAACTAAATCTAGGAATTACAGACTCCCCTATAACATATAAACCATGTCTCGATGAATTCTTGAAAAAAATATATTCTATAGGAGCAGTTATTATTGAAAAGATGGATTTAATGGTGGTGGTTTTGGTTAGACAAAGACAAGGCATTTGGCTTCCACCAGAGGCACAACCTAGAAGAGTTTCGATAGGTCAGTCCTTAGAACTTCTCCTTTAGAGAAAGGACCATTGCATACTAAAACATCTACAAGTGGTAATCTAATGCAATTTACTCTAGATTCAAATCCTTAACAAATAGTTTAGCCACATGTTGAAAATCCTAGAGGAGAAGTTGGCCATGAATCATTAGTATTGCTAATGTTGGTGGTTCTAGTGATGATGGTAGTAGTCAACAAAGTATTGTAAAATTAAAGAGGCCAATACAGATATTTGAAGTTCCTATGGCTATTTTCCAACAAGGAACTAAGAAGAGGAAAAAGATAGAGGAAGACATATGTACAATTATTATTTCCTCAAGGTAACTAATTACAAAATGTGTGCCACTGCTTGACCCAAATTTTCCATTCCACAAGGAAGTTCTCCCCAAATTTAAATTACTCCTTCTCCATTCAATTTGAAACCATTCATTCCTAAAAAACATCATGTTTTGATTATAGAGATGATTTTTCCAATAAATCAAAAAGAGATTAAAAAATAAGAAGCAAATTTTAAAGAGCTCTTTGTAAGTTTAGATCCTACCACAATGAGGGTATTTACAACATATAACCTAGTCACATATATAAAGGAATACATGTATGTTGTGCCCAAAGTTGTAAAAATAGATAATCAAATAGTTTCCATTGACTATGATGTAACCTCCCTTCTATTGGTACAATAGGCTTGTCACACAGAAAAATAAATTGATATTATATTCAATGTAATTACAATCAATACTAAGGCTAATAAATTTCCATGGAAATAGAAAACCAACTTCCTACAAACCGGGAAGTCACACAACCAAACAACCTATTTATATCATTACAGGTATAACAAAAATATATTGTTGAAACAATATAACAAACCTATATTATTAATAATGAGTTACAATGTAACTCATATTAATAATATTACAATATATGTAATTATTAATAATGAGAGAACTCTAATATTTTCTTTACATTCCCCCCGTTAGTGCGAACATGGGGAAAAAACCATCTTCAACCAATCATCATGCCCCTCTATACCCTTTGCACATGGTCTCGATCCTCAACACCGATCGTGGAACTACATCATCCAGGGGACCATTTAACATATTAGATGAATACATGAATTGGGACCATTTAACCAATTCACATCAACCATCAAATTAGTCTGATCAAGAACACTTCCTACAATAGTATCAATGGTATAAATAATTATCGTCACGGGGACACACAAACACTACACTACACACAAGAAAAGGGATGCTCATCTTCTTATTCATCACACAAGACATAAAGTTTCACTACAAAGCAGGTTTACGGCCTCTCGGGTAGTGACGAACTCAAGGAAACTAATTGTCCTCTTACCTCTCTATTGCCTCCATCCTCTAATAAGAGGATAGATGCTCAATATAGATAATCTTCATCACTAGAATAATTAATAGGTTCATTATCTCTTGCAAGATTAGAATAATCATCCCAATCTTCTTCAGTAGCTAAAGCCTTTTGTTCCAACTTATCATCTAAGAGATCTTGAGCTCTTTTCTTATAACTCACTAAACCATGTCCTAGTTGTTTATAGGTAATGACACAAAATGTTTCTTTGACAATAAAAACCTTTTTTACCTTTCTAGAATGATGATTTATTGTTTGCAACCATGATAGTTTCTTCTTTTGGTACAAACCTTTTAATTTTTTCTTCCTCATCAAGCAAAGAGAAATTAAATTTTCCAAACTAGGATTGCTATTACTAAGAGTAAAAACAATGCTCAAATATTCTTTTGGAAAACCATTTAGTAAGATTACTTTAGCATCTTCCCCATCTACCTCTACTTTTATTCATGCTAACTAGTTTAAAATGGATCAAAACTTACTGATATGTTGAACCATATTGTCATTTTCTCCCATCTTTAGCCTAAATTTTTTTGCTTCAGCGTCATTCTCCCACTACCTATTTGAGATCCAAATAACTTGTTCAATGTCACCAAATGTTATTAGATGACTTGGTTAGATCAATATGATGCAAATATGCATCGAAAAGACCAAGGCTGATAATTGTTATTGCTTTCCAATCCTTACTTTCCCTTTTCAACGCTTCATGTGCATCATTCAGTTTTTAATTTTTCCTTTGAAAATGTCACATAAGTATTTATCAATCAATTGTAATGGGTTCATACTTGTCATGTGTGGAAGTATTTACCATCAAATATTTCAATTACATTTATCTTTTCCATTTTTAAACTCCACAAAATCAAGAAACTTGAATCAACAATAACAAACTCTTTATACTGGTAGAGATACTTGACTTTAATAAAGAAAATATATCAAACTTGGGAGATAACCGACTACATACTTACCAAATTAATTTGCAATCTTCATCCATGCAAACAGATAAAAAAGGATTACATAACATTTCGTCACGAATGTCAATGAAATCTGTACCTTTCCACCGAATTAATACAATTCCCCCAATTTCCCAATACACAACCACCACGATGATGATTATAACTTTAACAAGTTGTGGTGCTTAGCGTATGCTTCTCTTGACACTGATTAGATTTCCCTCTCAATACATTCATTCCAAAAATGTAGCCATACGCATCTTTATATATATATATATATATATATATATATATGCAATCATAGGTTCTTGACTCACCACCGCCAAGTGAAGATACAATGGAGGCCTGAATTCAGGAGGGAATCAGTGATAAAGATGAGAGATTTGTGTGGGAAAAAAACACCAGTTGGGAGAGCAGGATGTTGGACTCCCATGATTTTAGATCCGAACTGCTGCTGCACAATTGTAATTAGATGAATGCATGCCTAAGGCACCCAATATCGAAATGGAATTCAATATTGAAGAGAAATATCACTCAAATTTGCATCATAAACTGTCGATCAAGAATATTTGATAGAGCCAAGGAAAACAATTTCGAGTGAAGATTTGAGTACAATGATTTTGGACTCATTTTCTCAACCGCTTAACATACTGATCTACACACGCATACTAATCTAATGTAGAATAGACATTGAATGCGTGGACACCAAATTCAACAAATAAACTTGCAATATAGCTCAAATTCCAATGCAAACAAATGAATGCCCTCTCCTTATCTACAACACACGTCCATCTCCAGGTTTGCAAATAAATGATACTCAAGACAAAATTATGAATGCAGACTTATAAGACTCTCATTCAGATGTTCTCGCTCTGATACCAAATATTGGTACAACAGGCTTGTCACATAGGAAAAATAAATTGATATTATATTCAATGTAATTACAATCAATACTAAGGCTAATAAATAGCCATGGAAATAGAAAACTGACCTCCTACAAACTAGGAAGTCACACAACCAAACAACCCGTTAATATCATTACGGGTATAACAAAAATATATTGTTGAAACAATATAACAAACCTATATTATTAATAATGAGTTACAATGTAACTCATATTAATAATATTACAATATATGCACTTATTAATAATGAGAGCACTATAATATTTTCCTTACACCTTAAAATGGATTTTAAGGGAATGAAACCTTTTGGAAAAATAATTTCTAAAAAAGGAACAAAAATGTGGTGTACACAACATTTCTAAAGGAAGAGAGGGAGAAAAATAAGTTGAATAATAAGATTCAAAATTTAGAGGTAGACCTGGCAAATGAGAAAGAAAAAGGAAAAGCGACACTTAATAAGACAAGTGAGTTGGAGAGGAAGATAAAATCATTTTCTTATATGACCACAAATTCTTTGCGAAATGAATAGGCACGAGTAGAACTAGAAGAATCTTATAAAAATTTACAGGAAACAATGAGTAAGAATAATATATTAGAAAAAACATTGGGAGAATTGAAAGAGGTTTTAAGATAGGTAAGAAAATGCCAAAAAATGGGAACAAAGCCCAGATGCGAGAGAGAATTCGGGGTAGAATGTAGAAGGAAGAGAAAAAAAAAAATGAAATATTGCAATAGGAGTTGGTGAAAGAGAAAAAGGATATATAGTCTTCCAACATCAAATTATCTAAATTTTATAAAAATGCATTGATTAATATGATAGATAATGTTTGGGGGAAATAAACAAAAAATTGATGATTTGATTAGATTGTTTGAATTCATGGTTGATCTACAAAGAATATATGATAAGCTCCGAATATATAATTGGTAGCAAAAAATTGATGGCTTTAAGAGAGGATACAATAAGGAAAATTTTGGAAGCTATCTATAAATTCAATGACACAGAACTGACATCCAGAGGAATTTAGAATCGGTTTGATGCCTCAATAAAGGTATCATCTATCATTCAAAAGTGTGTGATGTTAGGAGAAGCACAAGAATTGTTGAATAAGTGTCAAAGAATGTTACAGGAGCTGCATGGAAAGGTACAAGAGTTCACAAAGCTTGGTTTGCCAATTCCTTTTAACAAAACACACCAATTCATTAAGAAGGATGCAAGAGAAGAACCAAATTCCTAAGAAGCTAGATGAGACAAACTTTTTGGCTTTGTTAAACCATTGATAACCTTGTCAATAAGTTTGCATACAATAGTAAAGGAAATCTCCACTCTCAGTTATGAATTGCTAACAAAGTTACATGTCAGTCACTCTGATTTACAACAAATTGTAATTCCAACAAATGAAGAGTGGAGCATGTTACAAAAGATGATATAATTAAGAGTAATTTGATTTTGAAAATTGTTCCATTTGTTGCAATCTTCAATTTTTTCATACAAGGCATGTCTCAAGAAAGTTGAATGAGGAATAGTGTTATTTTTAAATTGAAATTTCACCATTTTTGTTTCATTTTTTTACTTGTGCACCATGGCTCTTTACATTCTAGTTCGAGCTTCATAAGGAGAAAACAAGTTCATGTAATTATCTGAGATTCTTGGGATTATTTTTGGACTAGAGAAAAGAGAAAACTTAATTATAATTTCATCACTATTACACTTGAAGGATTTCATCACACTACATACAACACTATTGCACTTGAAGGATTTCATCACACTACTTTTCTCTTGTAGAAGAGAAAAAGAACTTCATGAAACTTGATAAAGACATTGAAAAAAATTACAAAATAAATTCAAGCTTGAAAGGCTTAAGACCAAGTGTTGGGTCTTTGTGAGACCAAATTCCAGTTGTTTCAATCAAATTATAACCTTGGACTTTCTCCATTAGCTCCCAAAATCATGTAAGTAGGTATAGTGATGAACATACACAACAATATCCTAGGTTTTGAGATAATTACAAATTTGATGATCTTGAATAGTCACTTCAATTGATATAAAGGT
>CM031238.1:1437579-1492344 GCA_018340775.1 Taxus wallichiana var. yunnanensis
AGATTATGCACATTTGTATTCATATCTTCACCGCTTACACGTTTATTACTTTCATTGTTGAATATAATAGCTCCACTTTCTAGACACCTCTTGTTTTAATTTCCATGACCTTTTAAAAACCCATACGAGGCACCTACAAGTTACTTTCCACGTATTCCACAACCAATCAATAGAATCTCGGTAGAACTAGACATCGATTGGAGTCTCCGAGTAGCTATCATATCGAACGTACCATCACACCCCTTTAGGTTAGGAGAGCATTCTTTTCCTTAGATTCACAGATTCTAGTATTGTGTGTTGAAGACATAAGGTTGCCCAATTAGCTTGATCATCGCCATCACTTTCACTCCCATTTCAATTCCACACCGGTTGTCTCGGCACGACCTCATGGGAGGTCGGGTGCAAAGAAGGTCACATGTTGATTTTCTATTGTACAAATTGGTGAACCCAACGTGAAGAGCTAGTCTCTAAGTGTTTCCACTTTCATCCATCCTTTATTCTATGGGTATTCTTATACCCCCGAATATGTCGAGATATGAGAGTATGGTTGACCCATCCCAGGTTTCGACATGTACCATTACCAATCAAATATCCCACAACAATCACCTTCACTTTCAACATGGGAAAAAAACCACTCATCCAATCAATACCCACTTTGCTTGTGGGAACCAATATTGGTTCTTTTGTACGCATCAAAGAATTGGATCAGGTCACTCGACACTTACCCCCTCGAACAATCAAGTTCAAATAACATGACATTCATTGGTGAAGTGAGTTCATCTCCTCGGTATTGTTTTGACAACCCATTACTGTGCAATCCGATCAAATCCCCATATTGATGTAGAGTATTTAGCATGATATGCTAGGAGTGAGCAAAAATTTCAACAAATGAACCAATATTTTGATAGGTTACATGGACACAAGGTGATGTTCTCGCTTTAAAACAATAATGCTACCCCACCACCAACTGATAATACAACCAATGAGGGGTGGAAACATCATGAACAATTCATAGCAAGATATCATACTCCTCAAAAACCTCCAAGGGTTCAACCAAAGGTATCTAAGAAAGGTACCACCCCATCAACGGGTGATGTCATTTCATCTTTGGTTGATAAATTCAAGGAGTTAGAGCTTTCCTAGAATACATAGAATTCATATGCAGGGAAAGCATGGGCTCCTTCCTACCCACAGAACTATGGGAAAATACCGACCACACAAAATCCTCCAGTCTACATGAATACTCCAAACCATGGGGACTTGTTAACTGGGACAGGTACCTTGGGTATGCCTCCTCAAGCCACATATGGATACCTACAATAGGCACCAACTAGAAGTGCATTCTCAAATGCTATACTAACCAAAAATGTGATGTTCCCTGGCTTCGCACCTTCAGCTCCATATCAAGGTAATCAACCCCCTTATATACACATGTATTCTAAATCTCCATAGGGGGACATGTACACCTACCCAGGTCCATATGGAAAACCACAAGGGATGTCATACGCCCCACCAAATGTCTATGTTGTCCCATTTCAGCAACCAATGCAGCCCCCACCTCCCCAACAAGGGTCTTCAATGGTGGAAACATATGCAATGGGGACTTATTTTGAATATCTCAAGGAACCCCTAGATTTCTCCATTCGGGCAGTCATGCTCCCGAGACCCTTGCCTGATCTCCCGAAGTTCAAGGGGGGGAAATCTTAATGCCCACATCAAGGCTTATGCAATGGCCATTCGAGAGTTGCTCCCATGAGATGCAATCATTACAAATATTTTCCTAAGACACTAGAAGGTATTTCTCTCGACTGGTATTATAGGATACTAGAGGCTTCAATACACTCATTCAAATAACTTGTATCAGAGTTTATCAAAGCTTTTGATATGAACAAGATTTTGTGAACAGAATTAGGAATTCCTTCATATCAAACAAGAACATAACAAATCTACAACCCACTTCATTCAGAGGTGGTGACATGTTCTCTACTCTTCCGCAAGTGCTCCAAACATGGATCAAACAAAAATTTGTGATTTGTTCCTTCACTCTCTCAATAGAGAGATGAAGGAAGAGGTTTAAAAATTCCCACTAAGGAGCTATGAAGAGGTGCTAGAGGGTGCTCTTCGGATCGACCAAGCGGCCATTGACAGTGGTCATAAGACCTATGGAGAAAATGGGAAGTTAGTCACTCCTGCTCAAAGCACTCTTGGTTACTCCAACAACACAAATAACAATCAAGGACCAAAGATCCTTAATAAGAATCATGGAGTCATGACCGATGGTGTAACTGACCAGCCCAAAAAGCCTAATGTTGTTAATCCCACCAGTATATGTGCTACAAATAACAAACAATAATGGAAATAATAAGAGAAACAAAAATTTATCACCCTTGGTAAATGTTGTGGATTTTAATTGTCCCCAACAATAGCAACAACCTCAACCACAAAGACAAATGCCGACCCCAAGCCCTAGTCAATACCCCAACCAATTCCAAAATCAGGGGCAAGGGTTCCAAAGTGTTAATTATAACAGATCAACAACCAAATAAAAACCGTGGTTTTGGACCACAACAACAACAAATCCAAAGGCCTCGGGATTATGATCCTGACTTGTATTGTGATTTCCATAAGGTCCGCGGGCATGACACAAGAATTTTCATGATTGTAATAAATTTTTTAAGTTTTGAGAAGACCAAAGATAGTTATTTGTTGACATGTTTTTGCAAACCCAACTACACCCAGTCAAAATGCCTATATGGGACCAGTGTCTCCACAAAACACACCATTGGGAATCTTCAATGATCCTCTCCCCACGTGTCCAAAGGATGGTAGAATGGATCCTAATGGTTCAAATAAAGGTATTGTAATAGGGACTCATGATCATGAAGCCTCAACTTCATCAAACCCACAGGTGGCACCTCCTTTGGATGGTCATCAACAAACGAAGATCGTAGGTTTGGTTGAGTTAGACGTTGAACCCCAAATTAATGCTGCAACAAGAGCCAAAGACTATTCTTCGTAGCCAATCCTGATTTATCCGGTTGTGTTGAATAGTGCTCATGACATGCTAAGCAAGCTAGTAGGGGCTTATGATTTGATCAGTGATCTAACCAAGACCTTTTCACACATTTCCTTTTTGGATCTATTGAAGAATTCCCCTGCTCATCAAGCCACTCTCTTGGAAGTGCTTGGTCTCGGCCATTTGATTAATGTTACCCCTCCACTAGAGGCACAAATAAACCATATAGACTTTGACGTTTTCCCTCCAGGGAAACCCGAAAGGGATATTGGGTTTGTATTTGACATAAGCAAGATGCCTACGGATGCTGAAATAGCTCATAGAGGTGATCCAACCTTGTTTTTACAGGTTTGGATCTATAACAACTATGTGAAACACACAATGATTGATGATGGGGTAGTGGTTAATATAGTCCCCTTCTCTTTTCTTTAGAAGTTAGGATATGGGGAGACTAATTGCTCCTCGACGTGAAACACGTTGAGGGGCTATGATAGTCTCAAGGAAACCTCAATCGGAACCATAGTATTACCGGTTACTCTTGGGCCCAAGATGGTGCTTACTTGAGTTTTATATTATAGATCGAGAAACCAACTATAATATGATCCTTGGTCATCCTTGGATCCACCACATGAAAGAAATCCCCTCCACTCTATTCCAAGAAGTTAGATTCTTGCATTTAGGGAAAGTCTTTGTCACTCAAGGTGATCCAAAGCCCTTTGATATACATTTGGCCAACTTGAAGAAAAATCCAGGGGTCCACTCTGAATTTGAACTTCCTACGAACCAGTTAAACAAACTAGCAAGCATGGTACCAGAAGAAAAGTTGGTTCCCACAACGGAATTAGAAGTTATGGGTTTGATCGAGGGTATTCCGATGGTCAAGGATGAAAACATTGTTGTAGAGATGGTATCGTTAGGAACTACAACAAATATTGTTGAGCTATTAGAAAAGGATTTTCCTATCCTTCTCCCCTTTGATTCTATGGGTATGGGACATGCCTTGGGACTTGGTTCCCTTCCAGCAGATGAGGTTTGCATGGTGGAGGTAACCGAGGTAAAAGGAGAACTTACAAAGGATGACTCAACATCCATCTTTTTGAGTAGTTGTTGGACCCTCCATTTTGATGGAGCCAAGTGTCACTTCGGCATTAGGGTAGGCACAATCCTTACTTCACCTAAAGGAAGGGTTTTACCTTTTGCTTTCAAATTGAATTTTGAATGCACAAACAATGGGGCTGAGTATGAGGCTCTCCTATTAGGTCTCATTGTAGCTAAGAGAATGGGAATCCTCAATATTAGGGTGTTGGGTGACTCACAACTAGTCACAAATCAGATATCTGAGGTATACGAGACTAGGGATGAACACTTACAACTCTACAAAATAGTTGTGTTGGGCCTAACTAAGGGGTTTGAATTTATATCAATCGAGGTAGTTCCACATGAACAGAACCTTCTGGAAGACTCTATAGTGACTTTGCCTCACGCTTCACCCCAAGTAGTGACTTAGAGGACACCAACTTCATGGTTTCAATCCACACTAAATCCTTGATTCACAAAGTGCTAGTAGCATCAATGTTGACATACGTGGAAGATGAGGATCATATTTGACTCTTTGGACCATATTGATGGGGATGAGTCAACTTTAAGTTATTTAAATGCTTTGGTGAGCTACATCTTACTTATCACGAGGTAGACCTTTCCCTAATTCCATGTTCCTCTTCTTATTTTGGGAATCCAATGATTGAGTCCTCTCTCGGGAAAAGATCTTGAGATTTACGAGGTAGAAGAAGAAGGGGACTTGGAGTTTCCTCCAGCCCCACCTGAGTTTGAGGAGGGTAATGCCTCCTTAATCGAGGGAATGATTGATATAAACATCGGAATGGAGGAGGAGCCAAAAATCTTAAAACTAGGGTCCTCTTTAACTCCAGAGGAAGTAGAAATTCATACCCAAATCCTCAAGGAACATCAAGAAAGCCTTCGCATTTAGTTATAAGGAAATGATGGAATTGCACCACACATCGTAGTTCACAATCTCATCACCAAGCCGGATGCCAAACCAATTAAGCAGAAGTCAAGACCTATGAAGCCAAAGGTGGCCCTTATGGTAAAAGAAGAAGTAATGAAGCTTCTCTAGGTAGGATTTATCAAGCCAGTCGATTATTCACAATGGGTATCTAACATTTTCCCTATTCTAAAAAAGAATGGAAAGATCCGTATTTGCATAGACTTCGGGACATTAACAAGGCTTGTCCCAAGGATGATTTCCCTACCATCCATTGATGTTATCGTTGATGCAACAACTAGATTTGAGTTGTTATCTCTCATGGATGGGTTTTGGGATATAATCAAATCAAAATCTCTACGAGGATCAAGCTAAAACTATGTTTATAACTCCTTGGGGAACTTATTGTTATGTCGTCATGCCATTTGGTCTTAAGAATGCTGGTACTACATACCAACAAGAAATGACCTACATATTCCATGATCTTATTCATAAGATTGTGGAATCCTACGTAGATGACCTATTGGCCAAGGCCAAGAAGCACTGTGATCACCCAAAGGTGCTTCGTATCATTCTCTCAATTGAGTATGGTGTCACGTTGAATCCAGAGAAATGTGTATTTGGTGTAATAGGTGGTAAGCTTCTGGGTTACATTATATCTTCACGAGGGATTGATGTTGACCTAGGCCAAAATCAGGTTGTGTTAGAAATGGTTCCACCATCGATGAGTCTAGTATTAGATCTTTTCTTGGGAAACTTGGTGCAATCGAAGGTTTATCCCTAACTTGACCTTCACCATTCATCCAATCAACAATTTTTTGAAAAAGGATTATAGCATTGATTGGATGGAAGAATGCAATGAGGCCTTTGAAGTAGTTAAATGATTCTTGTTATCCCCTCCCATGCTAATGCCGCCTAGATCAGATCACCCTTTGATTTTATATTCGGGCTACAAATGTTTCTTGCTAGCCTTGCATGTTGGCTCAAGAGGATGATGATAAGTGAGAATGGGTAGTTTACTTTATCATTCGATGTTACTTGATTATGAGACATGCTACACGCAGGTAGAAAAAGAATGCCTTGCCATAGTTTTTGTAACCAAGCATTTAAGACATTATATGCTCAATCAAGAAACAAGGGTCATTGTCAAGTCAGACCACTTACAAACATTCCTCATGTAGGGATCCTTGTCTAAAAAGGCTGGGCATTTCATTACATTAATGGGTGAGTTCGAGTTAATGTTTGTAAATAAAAAATCCGTTAAGGGTCAAATCATTGCAGACTGGTTGGTTGATAATCCATTGGATGGGGGTGATTTGGTAGATCTGGACTTTCTGATGAGTGCGTATATTTTCAAAACTAGGCCCCCTATCTCTGTATGCCCTTGGTACACTAACATTATTAATTTCATCATGGACCACACATACCTAGAAGGGGATGTCACAAAAAAGAAGGTGGTTACACATCATTGTTTTAAGTACGTTATCTTGGAACAGTGCTTTATCACAGAGCCTTTGATGGAATGTTGCTGAGATGTGTTGATGTGAAGAATCCAAAAGATTATTTATGAGTCACATAGTAGGGTATGTGGAGGTCATTTTGGTGGTCATGCCACTACCTGGAAGATACATCGAATGGGCTATTTCTGGCCCACCCTCAAACATGATGTGGTAGAGTTTGTGCACAAATGTCACAAATGTCAAGAGTTTTCCCACAAGATCCACATACCGGCACAAGATTTACAACCAATCACAACTCCATGGCCCTTCTCCACATGGGGCCTAGATTTGATAGGGAAATTCTCTCCCTCATCAATAGATGGCCATAATTTCATAATCACGGCCACAAAATACTTTACCAAGTGGGTAGAGGCCATGCCCCTTACTACTATTCTTGGCTCTATAATCACTAAGTTCATCTTGAACTAGATCATTTATAGGTATGGGGTGCCATAGGTCATTATTTATGATAATGGCACATCTTTCAAAAATGACGAGGTGCATGAGTTGTGTACAAAGTTCAAAATAAGTCATCACATGGCTTCTCTCTACTACCCTCAGGCTAATGGACAAGCTGAGGCTACCAATAAGACTTTAAAGTCCATTCTCCTAAAAATCGTTAAGGAGAATAAACAAGATTGGCACCTAAAGCATTTTTGGCCTTGTGGGCCTACCAAACGTCGGTTAGAACACCAATGGGGCAACCCCTTTTCCTTAGTATTCGGTGTTGAGGCAGTTCTACCACTTGAAGTTGAAATACCTAGTCTCTCACATTTCACTACATGGGATCTTGGGAGAGGAGGGTTATCGAGAAGCATGACTCTCCTAATTAGAAAGTCTCAACGAAGCTAGACTGAATGCTAAACAATGACACAATGTTTACACTGACCGTATGGCTCGGAAATATAATAAAAAGGTGTATGAATGTGAGATCTACGAAGGAGATTTGGTATTAAGACTCGATAGCCAATAGACAAGAAGACCGGTGAGGGAAGAAAGTTCAGACCTAGGTGGTTAGGTCCATATCGAGTAGTCAAGACTATAAAAATGGCACATTTCACTTGTGTACACTAGAAGGTGAGGAGTTTAGTGAATCCATAAACTCTCTTCACCTAAAGAGGTACTACACATGATCCATCAACATTCTCATATGTACATTATTGCATCTACATTACATTTTCATCTTGTTCATTCATTTTGTAAAAAGTGTGATCAAGGAGCTTATTCTTATAGAATTCCTAAAAACTTCTAAAAATATTGGCAAAAACATTCAAATCATGTCTCTTCAAACCTTCATTGTATCATCAATTATTTCTGAATCACTTATCAATCCAAACAAGATAAGGCAAAATTTTGACGGTAACCATACAAGGCCTTGCATACTTGGTTCTACTTTTGGTCTCTTCTTAGGATAGGTGTCTTTTGTTCATGGTCTATTCTAGAAGCTTCATGGTGTCACATCTATCCCACATACATCTCCTTGGAAATAAAGGCATTCTAAACATTTTTCCCAAATAAGTAAGTCAAATGTAAATTCCACAAAAAAATTTTATTTTTACACATTTCTCTTCCCTACCAACCTTCGGTGTTGAGCTTGCATCTCTTACTAGTGACGTAGGGTTGGGAAAGGAGGGAATATGCCCTTACTCATCTATGCCTTGTCCATGGTGATAAGCCCACGCTTCCTACTTGTAGCATGGGGGCAAGGCGTAGAGGGTCTCTTTGATAAACTTGAAAGTTACAAACTAGTCAAACATTGTGAAATCATAAATAAAAAACAAAGTGAGTTAGATGTCCAAAATTCCAAGAGAGTTTAAAACCCAAAAACCAGATTTTTCAACCAAGTGGCCATCTACGGATCCAAGTCTAGATAAACTATAAAAAAGCAATTCACATTCTAAACTATGAAGTAGCTTGAGTAGGGTAAGGTTGTAGCATCCCAATTTGGTTATGTCAAACCTCTATCTTTCTCTCATCACTTGCCATTCAACAAATTTCATAGCTTGTGCCCTTTCTAACTCTTGGTGTTGAGCCCTCACATCTTACTAGTTGTGTGGGGTTAGGAGTGGGGCAAGCACATCTATTTATCATATCATTATATCATCATGTTTTATCAAGACAATATGAAGTACCAAGATTGCAAAAGAAACTAAGTTTAAGATCACATTGTGTTTGCATCATCATATATCAACATTATGAAATACAAAAATAAATCATTTTGTTATCATTCCACATCCATTGCATACATTCTAAAAAGCATTGAAAAGTGGAAATTCTAAACATCTAGAGTACACATGAGAGATAAGCCAAAGAGAGTCAACTCGGATACAATGGAATGCCAAACCAAAAATAGAGTCTATATATATCATAGTAGATCAAGTTTGTGTACAATGTCATCATGCGCTAGGCATGGTCAAAATGCTCACAATGAGCCCAAAATATACAAAAAAAAATCGTATAGTGTCAAAAATGGTATCAAAGTAATAAAGGCTCAACAACCTGTCAATCCCTGTGGGATCCCTCAGATGGTGCGTGCGACCGTATCTAGGGCTCTTGCTATGGCTGTGATGGTGGTGAGAATGGACTAAATGGTGTGAGTGCTCATGGTGGTGCCCACTTTACTATAGCCTCACTATGAGAATGGCTCCACCTCATCAGGTGCTCAATAGTCTCGTATCTAGCTACCATGTGGTACAAAGGGAGGTCACTATCTCTGTAACCTTCCAGATGGGAGCGAACATGTCGGTATGTCACGGTGGGCTAAGGGCTGTCCTAAATCAGTAGTCAACTCGGCCTGAGTCTTCCTCGAGGGGATCAACAGGGTGTCCACACATACCGATGAATGAGCTCTCACCACTCATGTGTGGAAGATGCTAAAAAAAAAAAGAAGAGATAGTGAGCTAGAAAATCATAGAATGTAAATCAAAAGGAGAATGCTAAGCTAAACATGTAAAAAATCAATAGATAAAATTGAGAAAGGAGTATTGAACATACTTGGGTCTCTAGGGCATCCATGTGGGATCAGTGGCATCTATGCTATGCGTGGTGTTGTTGGTGGTGGTGTGAGCCTCACTAAATCTAGAGGCATGGTGTTGTCCAATCATGGACTCATCATCCCCTCCAAGTGCCTCCTCCGAGACTAGAGTCTCTCTCTCCACGCTCACCTCCTCATGCGCTACTCTAAGGATCTCCTGAGTATCATGCCACTCAGGGTCACTGTCAACTCCCTCCAAAGGTCCTACCCCCTCATCCTCCTCTCTAACTAACTCCCCCTCCGTATCATCTCCCACATCCTCCTCGAGTCGAGTCCAAATCGATCGGCTCATCCTCCTCCCCACTATGAGCAAGAGCCACCCCAATCTGAAGTAAGGGTGCTTGAGGAGCACCAGCTGCCCACCGAGCCTAGACTACATGCCTAACTACAATAGCACACCAAGAGTAATAAATATCCAACTAGGATCCCCTCTAGGACCTCTCTCATGCCTCCCGAATAGTCTTGTAAATAAATAGGTGCCACTAGAGGAAGCATGACAGGGTATGGAAGACCAAACTGCTGGGTACCCGTCAAAGGGGTGAATCTCTAGTCTCCCGGCTCTATCAACTAGCTGGCTCATGGAAGAGAAAGCTACCATCATCGTAGCCTCCTCACCCCATATCCCTACCATGTCCTGATAGGGTGTGGTAGTCATGTTTGTTGTAGTCAGGGAGGCCACTGACTGATGTGGTGTCTGGAGCACTGACATGCCTGTCCATCTAGCTTCCCGGACAGCCTCTAGATCTGATACCTATACCCTTGCCATAAGGGATGAAACACTCATAGACCCAACTCATAACCAAGAGTAGGGTGGCTCAAGAATGTCCCTGTCAATCTGACAACTCTGTATAAATCATGGTATGTAGTCCCCAGATATCTTCCCCATGGCATACTTACGGCCATGAGCCTCAATCTATGTAATGATGGGGGCCCAATAGTATAAAAGTGTATCTCCTCCCTTGTCCCCAACTAATCTCGAGGAAAAGATACCCATGATGGCTCTCTTCGAAGGATAGGAATGGGAGCAGTAGCAATAGACCAAACCTTCATTCCCTTCTTTGAGCCAGATGAGACAATGGCATCTCCCATGTACGTGGCCCACTATGTCATCATGGCCCTGGACCCCGCTTGTCTCCAATGTCAGTCTCCTACCAAGTACTAGAGTCCAAGGATGTGGTATACATCCTCTAGAGTAATAGTCCACTCCCCTCGACACTGAAAACTGGAAGGTGTTCCAGTCTACATCCTAGTAAGAGAATAAGTCACAAAAATGTGACTGGTAGGAGCAACATGGGGCACCCATGCTATCCACTAGATGCCTTCCCACCGTAAAAGATCTATCTCATCCTGGGTCAGCTGATCTAAAATCCCAAGGAGCCAATCACACACTCTCTCTCTCTCTCTCTACTCCAACATATGTACTCCACCTTTTTCTACATCCACCAAAACATGAGAAAAGAGCAAGTTAGTAAAGTACATCACATGATAAGCTCATCAAAAACATAGTAAACTATCAAAAATCCAAAAAAAATCAAGTTTCGAGCATGTTTTGACATTCTTGTCTAGAACCACCACCACCTAGTGCGGGCGGGTGGTTCCAAGGACCACCATGCCACTTTACCTTGGGTGGCGGTCTTGTGACCACCACCCTGCTTTGGGGTGGTCCTAAACCAATTTTCAAACACACCCTTAACCCTAAAAATGACCAAAAATGATGAAATTGACCATTTTTGACAAAATAAAAGCATGCCCTATGGGCCCCCCTAAAGACCCATTCAAGACAAGAAATTTTTAAAATCCCCCTAGGTGAACTTTTCAACATTTTAACTTTTAGGGTACAAAAAGACAAAGGAGGAAATAACTAACCTAGAGCACAGGTGATCTCCCACTCATGGAGGCATGATCATGATCTCGGCATGAACATATCGGTTGTATATTCTCATCAAGAAATGGTCACTATAAATCCAGAGCTCCAAATCAATCAAAATAACCAAATCAACAATGCACAAATGAATTGAAAAATGAGTTTGTTTTGATATATATATGTTATTTCTAACTTCATTTTGAGTGTGTTTGTTTACAGGGCTGGAGCATTGGCGCAGGTATATTTCTACATCCTCGTGCAAATGGTATGTCTTCTTGTCATTTTGATTTAGTGTTTATTTGTCGATATTTTATCTATCTGCACTTGAGTCTTTTCCTCTTTTACAGTAGGTAATAGGAATTTGGATGGCAACTCTTCACACACGGGCATGTTAGGTATAGCTTCTAACTCCCCATTTCGGGAATGCCATACTCGGACTCTACGTTTTACACCTCTTTCATGGCTAAGATGCTTCTCGAGGGAAATATGTACGCACCCAAAATTACATGTGCTACATTGTCGGAAAACAATTATAAAATTCCCCAGTGATGATTCAAAATCCTTTCAAGAAGGTGTTCAGCTCCAAAAACCCATTCACGTAGTATATATTTGTAGCCTAGATAGCCTTACTTAACTTTTCATGCATTTTTCCATCTCCTCATTTCTTTTGTGCTTGTTTTGGCCTTTAGTGCTAGGACCACCACCACCCTGCTGGCGGTGGCGGTCCCGAAACTCCCACCCCTGCAGGGGGGTCCTGCCCACTTTTTCCAGAATCTTCACACATGTTTTAAACATGTGACAGTTCACTTAAGTTTTATTTTTGCATGCATCCATGAGCCAAATTGGCTAAAAATAGCTTTGTTTGCTTGGTTCTCCTTGCTCTTCTATTTTTAATAAGATTTAATTAGTTAGAACTACCTCTTCTTGCCTTGTGCATGAAGTAACCTCCTATCCTCCATTCCTATATATTCCATGCTTGTATTCAAGAAAAGGGCTGAGAATTTTGTGTATCTTGCATTGTTGTGCTACCATAATCTTGCTAGGAATTGCATAGCCAAGCTTAGATCTCTTGTGTTATCTCTCTTCTACTTGCATTGCATCCAGATTGCTTCCAAGTTGCCATCACTCAAGCACCATCCTCTTGTTGTTGTTCTTTACATTCCCAATCCTTTGGACTCACATGAACACTCAAAGAAAGAAAGGAAAGAACTAAGGGATACATATACTAATACTACTGGATTTTCCAAAGCTCTTGCTCTTCCAGGTTGGAGTTGTGTATTTGTTTGCTTTGTTTTTTCAAATTGTCAATTACATATCAAATAGAGTAGAGAAACAATTCATTTCAATTAGCTAGATAATTGCAAGTAGATCAAATCAATAGGAAGTTTTCTCTTCAACATTTCCAGGGAGGCTTTTGTGGGGAACAATAGCTCTTGTTAGAGTCATGATTTGTTCTTCACTTCTGAGGTAGGGTTGGAAAGATTTTGATTGAATTAGAATAGATCTTAGATTTAGATTCACACATCTACACAGATAGTTAGCTACATCCGGCTAATTATTTGTTTTAAACTAGTTTATTAGATTAGATGCATTGTCTGAAAAGTTAGAAAAGAACAAAAACATTTATTTTCCATAGATTAGCTTGTTTTACTTGCTTTGTTCTGATATATTGAGAAAACACAAAAAATATAGGTTAGATTTCCTTTGATAGATAGTTTATTTACAAAAACAAATCAATTCATCTTGCATGACCATCAATGGTCCACAACAGAAAAGACTTATAGTTGTGATCCCCTAGTCCCACAACCCAATGGGCCAGAGCTAATAACTGACATTGACACAAGTTTGTGCTTAATAGTCTTACGTACACCTACCACATACACTTAAAATAAGACAATTAGAGACATTGAACATAGCTACTAATCAAGCCTACAAATTTTGGACTTGCTCTTGGAAATAGGATTTGATTGCATGCATGACCATATAAGGGCCTCAACCTCAATGAGTCTTTGGTTGTGACCCACAGGTCCCACAACCCAACGGGCCTACTAGTCAGTTAGATATCGACACTAGCTTACACACATTGGTATTCATATCTTCACCACTTCCACCCGATATTATTACACAACTTTCATTGTTGAATATAGCAGCATCGATCAGATAAGACTTTCTAGAAAAAGACCAGAAAATCACCCTTAGTTCTTGTAGCTCCACTACACCTCTTGTCTCAATTTCCATGACCTTGTCTAGAAACCCATACGAGGCACCTGTAGGTTACTTTCCATGTATTCTGCAACCAATCAATAGAATCTTGGCAGAACTAGACATCGATTGGAGTCTCCGAGTAGCTATCATATCAGGACCATACCATCACACCCCTTCAGGTTAGGAGAGAATTCTTTTCCTTAGATTCATAGATTCTATTGTGTGTCAAGACATAAGGTTTCCCAATTAGCTTGATTGTCATCATCACTTTCAATCCCATTTCAATTCCACACTAGCTATCTTGACACGACCTTGGGAGGTCGGGTGCAAAGAAGGTCACGTGTTGATAAAATGAGAATAATGCCGAACCTCCTAAAAATGAAAATGTACAATCTATATCTGGAAATTGGGTAGGGAAAAGACAATGCAACTTAATTGGATACTATTGTGAAACATGTAGGAAAGATATATGAAAACAAAATTGTAGATGTCTTTGAGAATAATGTTTCTAGATGGAAACATACAGATGATTGTTTACATATTAGGTTTGAAAAATAATTTTTAGAGCACAAGTGAATTGAAAGAATAGTTGTAGCGAATGGAGGGATAATTACCTCTCAATTCAACAAGATTGTTCAAAATAATCTTTTAGGTAAAATAGTTCAGCTAGCTATTTTTTTCACATTCGAAAAGAGGTCATCTTATAACAATTTTTCCTAAAAAAATGTTGTCTTTTCTTAGTGCCCCACACTTTCCTCATTCTCACTGGTCTTAAATTAGTGGTTGGGATTGGGAAAAATTCCTAGGTATGGTTTAGAAAGAAGACTTGAAAGATAAATTGAAGTCTACATGATAAATATCTATGTCTATTGGTGAGGTTACAATAATAGATAATACTTCTTGGGTTTGTATGCATGTGTATAATTTTTAGAATCATGTGAGATAGCCTCACTTACTTTCCATTCACAAGATGAGAAAGAACTCCAATGCTAAAAACCTTTTTGAGTTGGTGATAATTTTTTTGAAAGAGATCGGTGGTATGGATGATGCAACAATTGCATCAAAACTAATATGTGTCGAAATGATGGGGCATTTGTAATACAAGGTCATTGTAATGTCATGTGTGTAAGATTCCAAACATCTCATTTCCCATATATGATTTTTATTCATTGTATGGTTTATAGAATGAACCTACCTTACATAATAGCTGGAAAATTTAAACTTGTAGCAAAAGTTGAAGACCTTGTTCGAGAGGTATATGATTATTTCTACCGTAGTCCTAAAAGGTTCATGGAATACCAAATATTTACATAAGGACAAAAAATGGGCATAAATTGTGATAATATGTTGAAACCAGGTGGATCTCATTGTACCCGAACCGGTTTGTAGGGTATATAACAAGTATCAATCCTTATTAAGAGTGATGTGGTAGAATTTCATGAAAGTGGACAAGGCCCAAGATTTTATACATATTTTGACTGATATAGAGTTATTTATGATATTGTGTGGTCTCCTTCCTATTTTGGATGAAATGCATTTTTAATTAAACAAACACAAGAAACAACTATCTATATTGTTGATTTTTCTAGTTTGAGGAAACAAGTTTGTTTGGAAAAAGAATATTTGTTTGTTAATGAATCTTATTTTGCAGATCCAAAGTTTGATGGTTGAAATGATTTAATAAATATTGGAAATGCAAGTAGCTTTTTAAAGTTCAAATTGTTTGGGGAAGTATGTGCTTATATACATGGATATGAGATACCAATGCACATGTTTAAAGTAGTAGCCAATAAGGTTGAGAAGGTAAATGTCACAGGGCCACTATTTGATAACATTATATCATCAACAAGGGTGAGGTTAAAGGAAATTATAGTGTCCCTACTAAAAGAAATAAGGAACGGTTTAGAAGGGATCCCTTACTTGAAGTAATGGCACCTATTGGAATTCTGTCCAAAATGAAAGATATTTTCAGGAAGACTACCACAAGAGGTTGACTACATTGATTCAACATTTTTGTAATCTTGTTGATATCAATGGAATGAATATTCCATGTATTTTAAGCAATGATAGTTTGATTTATCAATCCCATGAATTCACCTCTATAATTATTGGGCAATTAAAAGGTTTGGATAATCTCTTAAAGTGTGGAGCAATAATACGCTTATGGAAAATAATGGGTTAAGTGCTATTTTGCAAAAACCATGTCCGAGTTTTTCTCATTGGCTGATCTATGTCAAATAATGATTTTGGGTTTAGTTGAAGATGAGAGAATTTTTAGTTCCTTGACCTTTATAAAGTCAAAATTGTAAAACAAGCTTGACAAAAATTTGGAAAATTGTTTGAGAATTTACACATCATGGTACGAAGTGGATAAATTTCCCTATGACAGGGCTCTGGCAGTATGGAAGTTGATTAATGAAAGGAGAGGGGCTGAAAACAATGGCACAAATACAATAGATGACCCTATTACAAAATTTTATTGTGAACAAAGTGAGAGTTTGAGATCTGGTCAAACAAACCATAGAGATGAACCACCATTAAATTTGAAGCTTCCATTTGTGGATATCACATGATATATATGTTCATATAATAATTAATATATTCAAATATTCATTACATTGTTCTAATAATATCTTTTTCCTTATTTTTATTTTTTAAAAAACATTGTGTCGATTTGTAGTCTTTGGAATGAAACTTGAAATACATTGCATTGATTTGTTGTCTTCAAAATAGAAATACATTTTTAAAAACACTTATGAGATGGATATCACATGATATAGATGTTCATATAATATATTCAAAAACACTTATGTTTCTCATACACCTACAATTACAAAGCATTAACATAAAAGGTTTGTCATTTTTTGAACCATTATGTATTGAAATAAAAATTTAACAATAACACTATTCCTCATTTAACTTGGTTGAGACATGCATTATATGAAAAAATTGAAGATTGCAAAAAATAGAACAATTTTCAAAATTAAATTACTCTTAATTATATCATCTTCTATAACATGCTCCACTTTTCATCTATTGGAATTACAATTTGTTGTAAATCAAAGTGATTGACATTTAACTTTCTTAATAATTCATAACCTGAGAGTTGAGATTTCCTTTATTATTTTATGAAAAATTACTAAAAAGGTTATCAATAGTTTAGTGAAGTAAACAAAGTTTGTCTCATTTACCTTCTTAGAAATTCGGTTCTTCTCTTGCATCATTTTTTATTTCATGCTCTTCTAGAATGATCCTTCTTAATGAATTGGTGTGTTTTGTCAAAAGCAATTGGCAAACCAAACTTTGTAAAATCTTGTACCTTTCCATGAAGCTCCTATAAAATTGCTTAAAACTTATTCAACAATTCCTGTGCTTCACCTAACATCACACACTTTCGAATGATAGATGATACCTTTATTGAGGCATCAAACTAGTTTTTAATTCATCTAGATGCCAGTTCCGTGTCATTGAATTTGTAGATAGCTTCCAAAATTTTCCTTATTATATCCTCTCTTAAAGCCATCACTTTTCTGATACCAGTTATGTATTCATAGATCTTATCATAGATTCCTGCAAATCAACCATGAATTCAAACAATCTAATCAAATCATCAATTTTTTGGTTTATTTCCCCCCAAACATTATCCGTCATATTAATCAATGCCTTTTTATAAAATTCAGATAGTTTGATGTTGGAAGACTATATTTCCTTTTGTGCTTTCACCAACTCTTGTTGCAATATTTTATTTTGTTTTCTTTCTTCCTTCTGTAATCTGTCCTTGAATTTTCTCTCTTCCTCTAGGATATGTTCCCATTTTTTGGCCTTTTCTTTCTCTGCCTTCAGAACCTCTTGTAATTATCCCAGTGTTTGTTCTAATATATTATTATTACTTATCATTTCTTGTAAATTTTTCTTCTTCACTTCTTCCAATTCCACTTGTGTCCTGTTCATTTGTAGAAATTGTAGTCATAGAGGCAGATGATTTTATCCTCCTCTCCAACTCACCTATTTTATTAAGTGCCACTTTTCTCGGTTTTTTTTCTCATTTACCGAGTCTACCTCTAACTTTTGAATTTTATTATTCAACTTATTTTTCTCTCTATTTGCCTTTAGAAATGATATGTATACCAAATCATTGTTCCTTTTTGATACATTTAATTTGTCACAATGTTTCATTTTGGTAAAAATACATTTGAAGGGAGTTTACATCATAGTCACTAGAATCCATTTGATTATCCGTTTTTACAACTTTGGGAACAACATAAATGTACTCCATGGTATCTTGTGTCTGGGTTATATGTAGAGGCAATACCATCATTGTGGTAGGATCTAAAGTTAACAATAGTATGTAGCATTTTCTTCTTGATTCTTTTATCTCTTTCTGATTTGTGGGAAAAATCAACTTAGTAATCAAAACCTGAGGTGTTTGTAGGAATGAACTGCTTCAACTTGAATAGAGAAGGAATAATTTAAATTTGGGAGGATTTCCTATGGATTAGAAATTTGTTGAGGGTGGCACCACCTTCTATAATTAGTTTCCTTGAGGCAATGCTAACTTGTGCAAGAAGTAATTGTACATGTGTATCTATGTCTTTTTCCTTTTCTTGGGTCCTTATTGGATGAATAAGAACTTCAACTATATATATTTTCCTCTTTAGAATAATCTGTTGTTGTGGTAATTTTTGACCACTACTACCACCATCACTAGAACCACCAATAATAGCAATACTAATAGATTCATTTCCAACTTCTCCTCTTGGATTTTCAACGTGTGGCTGAAATGTTTGTTGAGGATTTGAACTCCAGAGAAAAATGAATTGGATTACCACTTGTAGTTATTGTATGCAGTGGTCCTTTCTCTAAAGGTGAAGCTCCAAGGCTAAATATCTAAACCTTTTCTAGGATGTACCTCTGGTGGAAGCCAAATGCCTTGTCCTGTTGAACCCAAACCACCACCACTAAAACCCATATTTTTAGCTATAACTACCCCTATAATATGCTTGTTTTAATATTTCATTCATACTTGGTTTATATGAGTTATCCCACCTAGAAGGGGTTTTTAATTCCTCGAGTCAATCTCATCATCACTAATTGCCTATATGGGATGCACTTCATTCCATAATTTGATAAAAACCGCATCTTCTAGAATAGAACCATACTCTGAAATCACTTTTGGATCACCTGTCTAGGTCTCACCGCCTCATAGACCAAAAAGTAGTAATTTTTACCTTGTCCAATTTTTCTCTCATAATTCATGATCTACATGCTTTGGAATTGGTATGTTTTTAGAGGACTTTTTATCATATTTTTCATAAAAATTGGAATATTTAAAATCCTCTTCCTAATTTTGTGGAAGCTATCCCAAAATTTGTGTTGAAAAAATCTTAAAAACTAATTCCTTTCTCAATAAAATTTCATCCATTAATTTTTTAATTCATCCCAAGATTTTTTTTTTTAAATTTTTCTAGCAGGGGTTTAATTTCATATTGAATTTTAGTGGTAGAGTTCTTGTTTGCACACTACCATTGCTTTAATCACCTCAAACATGTCTCATACACCCAGTGAGAGGGTCAACATAAAATTTAAAAATTTGTAAAATTTCATGTGCCACATTGAATAATTTTCTCTCAAATGTGAACCCTCCACATGAAAATGGTAAGGAAGGAAATATGTTCCTCTTTTGTCGAGTAACAAAATACAGCTTTATCTGTGATTTCCATCTCATATGTATATATTCCAAGGAAAAAACCCACTCTATTACATGTATTGGGAATTTGTAAGGTTGTACTCCATATCCATAAAAACTTAGCACAATATATTCCTCCATGAAGTACTAGTTAGCTAATTGTATTTTTCATCCCACTTGAATGCAATCTCTACAGTCATATAAATCTAGGATTATCTTTTTGAAATTGCTTGATAAATTGGAGTCCAAAGTAGTTCATAAATTGATTATAGTCCCTTCGATTATAAAACATCCTTATCTTGGGGGTCCAATCGTTAATGGATGCACCACTTTTGGTGACCCTCAACATCATTGTAGAGTTGAATTGTAAGCTTATTTTTCACAAATCATTCACCAAGTTTCCATAGAATTAAATAACACAAATAGGTAGAAAACCTAAAGGTCATAGTGTCGAGCCTTATTTGATTGTTAAGAATTGTTTATGCATAGATTATGCAATGTGCTAAACAAATTTGTATACATAAGGTGGAGAAAAAATGGATATTGTATACCATTTTGAGGAGGGTTACATCCACTTGCTCATCGCTATCAAATCCAAGGAAAAATAATAGCATAGAAATGGTATTCCTAACCCACTATTTAAACATCCCAATTTCAGTACGAAGGCTTCCCTTTTGGTACCATTCCATCAAGTGTTAATTTTTGCAAAAACTCATCTTTGTCATTTTGAGTGGTGGCATGATAATCATTAGAAATTATTTCTAGGTTTATGCTGATGGTTCCTAAATATTTAATTTCAAACCCCAATGCATGGCCAAGATTTACCTCTGTAATGGACAAAATTTCTTCTTCGGTGCCATTTGTAACAATTAATTTTTTTCCCATCGTAATTTTGGGCACATAGAATGAAAAATTCAGGGTAGGGTAAAACCTCATGGAGCATCATGTGTCCCAATCCACCCCCATGTTATCCAACCTTTAAGTTTACCTGATGGGTCTAATGTTTACTTTCATTTTCCTTATTCTCAGATATGTATCTAAGTTGTGAAGTTCTTGTGCCAATTACATGATCATAAATATCATGATATTCATTAGTAAAACTAGGGGTTTTAAGCAGTTTGGCGTATGGGATTTGGGTTTTACTTTTATTTTGGGCTCTTATGGAAGTAGACATGCTTGGAATTTTGGATTCTAGAAACCCTCAACCCTAATTTGTCAACCCTTATATTGAAATATTTCAAAGTGAAGGCTTATATAGTGCTACTTATAAAAAGATAATATTTAAAGAATCAAATGCAGGATGACACTTACTCGAAAAATGAATATTTTGAGTCTTACATGGTCCATAACTTATATGAATCTATTCTACCTTCTATTGCAGTATGCCTTCCAATTTTTTTCAATGGATGTTAAATATCACCTCGCAAGTAGTAGCACATCACTATAAATGATTACATATTTCATTGTAGATGTCAAATTTAGTCTCTTTTAAAATTCCATTCAGTGGATGACAGTTGTCACTTTGCTAGGCCTATTCTAGGAACTTCCATTTGAAATGTGAGTGTGTTAGGCATTTTTCCAAGAATAGAGCATACACCATTGATCTTAATATATCAAATGATGTAGATTATTAATCGATGGAAACGTGGAAGGATTTCATGAATCCTAAAGGAAAAGGAATTATGTGGACTCCAAGACCATAGAATGAACTTTAATAAAGTTCTAGGTCTTTAATAAAGGGAAAAGGAAATTCATGTGGACCTTAAGACCATGAATGAACCGCTAGCGTGAGGTAAGGAATAGTAAGGAGTAATCAAAAGATGCCATGAGTTATTTTCCTTCCTCTAAGCGGCCAAGTTTCATTTTCCTATTCTTCTAAGTGGCCAAGTGTTACACATTCTAAGCACTTGAGCGTAAATGTAAGGCAAGTAAAAGAATTTTTGATGAGTGATGCTCGGAATTGAAATGAATTTTTTTTGGGCCTTATTCTAGTAAAATTTGACAGAGGGAATCCACCAAAATAGTGTTGGGGTTAGCAGAATAGTTGTACAAACAATATATTAGATCTAAGCATACATGTAAATAAAAGTGGATATTCTACCGAATAAATATACAAAACAAGATACATAAATCAACACCCATTTAACATGGTTCACCCAATTACGCTACGTTCACCAAGAAACAAGATAATATATTATCCAAAGCTTTGAAAATATATACAATGAAGATTTACAATCTTCCACACCTCTCAAATGTATAGTACTTTCTTTCTATCAAGCTTTTTCTTCATCACCAAGAATTCTCTCTCTCACCAACTTTTTCAAGTTCTTTCTAATTCTTGTTAATTCTCTTCTTTCTTACTTCTAAACCCTAGCTTTTATGCTTATATAGTCATTTATAGACTTAGGGAACTTAGCCATGTAATTACAATCAATAGAAATACTTTAATGCTAAAAATAGATCTAATTCTCAAGAGTTAATTAAAACATCCTTGCACAAGTAACCGACGCTGGTTAGCCCTAACCGCTACCGGTTCTTCCCTTGCCTGACCGATGCCATTCATACTTGAATGATTCTGGTCCTAGTGACTGATGTCGGTTCCCCCTTAACCGATGATGGTTACTGTATTTTCCAGTAAGTTTCCATTGCATTCTAAACTGAAGTAATTAATCTCCACAACTCAACAATCTCCCACTTGGAGATTAATTACAACACCATACATGTATAGTGTCATTCTTGGATTCTTCATTAGGTTTTTTTTCCTCTTCAAGTCTCAAACTCGAAGACCAACGAAGTGGAGTGTAGCTCCAACTTCTCCTTTACTAATGGATTCATTAGGATATCCACATGGTTCTTGCTCATATGAATCTTTTCCAGATTAAACTGTCCATCCTCCAATACCTGCCGTATGAAGTGATACCTCAACTAAATGTGTTTCATTCTCGAATGAAACGATGAGTTATTTTCCAAATGAATTACACTCAAATATCACCGCATAATTTACAATCACTTTGATCCTTTTCCAAATCTTCCATGAACCTACTCATCCATATCATCTCCTTACTAGCCTCTCGTACTCGCAACATACTCTGCCTCTGTAGTAGACAAAGCCACAACCTTATGCAATCTTGAAATCCAGCTAACTGCCGTTCCACCTACTGTGAAAATATATCTAGTAGTGCTCCTCCTACCATCCAGATCTCCAGCCATATCCGAATCAACATAGCCACGTAATGAAATATCCGAACCTCCATAGCATAATTACATGCAAGATGTCCCTTTCAAATACCTAAGTATCCATTTGAATGCTTCCTAATGCTCTTTACTTGGATTAACCATATATCTACTCACAACTCCCACTACCTATGTAATGTTTGGTCCGCACAAACCATAACATACATGAGAAGGGTTGGGGCTAGGAGGAATACCCGTAGAATGTCGAGATGATGTGCGCGTACCGTAGAGAAAGATCAGCCGATCGCGAAGAACTCCTTTTTGTCTTGGAAGGACTACCTGCAAATAAGAACACACAGACCACAAGATTTTAATTAGACAATAAATGAGGAAATCGCCTTGGGCCCAGAAATATAAAACTTCCTTTTCAAGGTGGTCACCTTCCCTCGCTAATATGAATTAACACAAAAGACTATAAGATATCAATTAAATTGCTTTGTTGAACCGGGTAGGGGAAAGGTGGTTATTGGTTATAATCGTATAACCGATGCTTGGCATCGATAACCGATGGCGGTTACCGATGACCGATATCGGTCAGAGAGAGTCTCTAGATCTCAAGGTTAGTTGTTTTGTGGGGTGGTGGTGTTATTTGGTAGTTGTGTTATTTGTAGGGGTCAGTATATAGTGATATTAGGAAATAGGGTGATGAGAGGTAGATGAATGACAGCTTAGATGCAATGACACGTTGGGTAGTGGATCCAAGAATGGATTTGTGGGGACTTATGATTCAAAAAGTCAAAGAAATGTTATTAAAGAGGACATGCAAGATGTAACTTACTGATTATTCACGGAGATGCAGGTCCAAGAGCTCTGATGGCAAAGGCAGAACTGAGGTAGGATGGTCTGGCACACAGCAGATCAAATCAGCTGAGTATCACAGGCTCGTATCCAAATAGCCCCTTGGCTTATTCTCCTCCTGTCTCTCTTCACTTGTCTCTCGCTCACCAAGTAAAGATCCGGGTTCTCTGATCGCTCCCGATGCTCTTTTTTTTTTTTTTTGATTCAAAGAATCCTTTCCTCTGATCCAAAAATGAAATTCCGATCCTTTGTTTTTGGTTTGGGGAGCCCATTTACAGGGAACCGATGGCGGTTACGTAACCGACGGCGGTCGAGTAGGAACCGGCATCGGTAAGGAAAAAGTAGGCTATTTTTAGTAAAATAGCCCACCTTCCCTGCTTTTCTCCCGAGAGATTAGTCATGGGCTTGGTCAAGTGACTAGAAGGTCGGTTTTAGGCGAGAAAGGGGTCATTAGTCATGGGTGTAGGTGTAGACCAAGTTTTAGGTCTTAATTAGGTTAGTTTAGGATTAGGGCTAGGTCATGATGAGGTGGCAAAATGAGGTGGTAGGTGAGGTGATGGGGATTTATCAATTACAAGGTAATTAATAAATAATTGTGTAAGGTTTAGGTAATGAGGTTAGGTCATGAATGGGATGCGGGTCACAAGGGGTCATAAGACACAAATTTGGTGTCTACATTAGCCCCTTATTGTCGTAGCTTGTGTTTGTAAAGTCACATGACAATAATATGAAGTGGTTTCTCCTTGTTAAGGATATAGGTAATCCCCTCAAATCTATCACAGATTGAGAGAATGGGAAATCGTGATAGGGTTGATAAAGGGTAAATGTTGTAGAGAGGGATGGTAAGGTGGTGGGGTAGGTCCAAGGAAGCAGACGCATGTTGAAATGCAATCGTACGACTAGGGTACATGATTTGACGAGCAAACCAAAGAATGTATAGTAGCAAAGGTCGATAGTTTATCCAAACAAGGGTGATATAATCCTGGTATCCAAGGCATAGGAAGTAGTAGCTCCAGTGGTATAATAATGTAAGGTACAGAACGCTTAGGCATGTTCGGCAAGCACTCAAATGGTTGGTTTGGTTGAGATAAACGTCACGGTCTAGGTCTAGGCAAAGTTGGTCGACAGATCAAGTCAAGGACCCTAATCATGCTAAAACACAAACAGGTGAGCTCGATTGAACAAAAAACTACAGGATGGGTGGATAAAAGTGTATGGTGTTGATTTTAGGTAAGGTATTGAGGTGGTACGGCCATGGGTCGGGCCAAGTTGTTGGGTTGCGGCCTTGGCTCGGGCCGGGGGGGTAGGTTGAGGCTTTGGGTCGGGCCAAATGGTTAGGGTGAGGCCGTGGGTCGGGCCGAATAGGTAGGCGAGGCCTTGGGGCGGGCCGAATAGGTAGGTTGAGGCCTCGGGGCAGGCCAATAGGTAGGCCGAGGCCTTAGGTCGGGGCCTGGTTAAATGGGTAGGTCGAGGCCTTGGGTCGGGCCGAATAGGTAGGGCGAGGCCTCGGGTCGGGCCAGTAGGTTGAGGCCTGGGTCGGGCCGAATAGGTAGGCCGAGGCCTTGGTCGGGCCAAGGGTAGGTTGAGGCCTTGGGTCGGGCCGAATAGGTAGGTTGAGGCCTTAGGGTCGGGCCAAATGGTAGGCCGAGGCCTCGGGTCGGGCCGAATAGGTAGGCCGAGGCCTCGGGTCGGGCCGAAAGGGGTAGGCCAAATGGGCCGAGGCCTCGGGCCGAATAGGTAGGCGAGGCCTTGGTAGGGCGGGCTTAGGTAGGCCGAGGCCTTGGGTCGGGCCGAATAGGTAGGCCGAGGCCTTGGGTCGGGCCGAATAGTAGGCCGAGGCCTCTGGTCGGGCCGAATAGGTAAACAAATGGTGTTCAAAGAAAGGTGGATATAGGCGATATGTGGTTAAAAAGGGGCAAATGGTAAATAAGGGCAAAAAAAAAAAAAAATTGGGGGAAAGTTGGAAGAAAAACCGATGTCGATTCTACATGACCGATATCGGTTAAGGGACCGATACCGGTTCATTAGGGAAAAATGAAACCGATATCGCTTAAGGGCGAAAACCTATAAAAAGAAAAATACGGCTTTCATTATCACTTTTGTTATTTGAAAACCAAATTGATTTGTCTCGACGTGGAGAGTTGAGATTGGAGGTTTTATTGAGTGAGGTGGAGCTATTTTGCTGGAGGAGTGAGTTGTTTGCGGGCCCGAGTGAGGAGGAGGCAGCAGCTGATTGGCCGGGACCCAGCAGAGATCGTAATCGAGCTATGGCACAGCAGGGAGGAGCAGAGAGGGGTCGACCAGCCGACCACCACCACCCATCCCACCACGACGACGTGTCATCGTCGGGTAGGTTCGAACTCTTTATTTTGTGCATTTGAATGGTATTAAGCTAAATTGGGGTTTGGGTAGAATTTACATGTTTTAGGAAATAATGAGTAAATGGACGTAATTTGAAAAACGAAGAGGATAGATGGGTAAAATAGGGCAAGGCGGCCGGGTGGGTAGGTTTTTAGGGTGTTTGGGTGGGTAGATAAGTAGAAAAATGCAAAATGTGGGTGGGGGCCGCGGGGGTTCGGCCCGTAAAATACAAAGGACGACCGATGTCGCCAAGCAAGACCGACCAGACGGCCGCAAAATTGTGTGGACAGGGTGCTTGGGATGGACCGGCGCGTCGGTGGTATATCGGCCGGGCCGGGTTGGGTTTGTGTGGGTTTGTTTTTTGTTTTGGGGTCGGGTGGGTTTGGGTTTGGTTGTTGTTTTGTTTTGTGTTTTGGGGTGTGTGGGGTTTGTTTTGGGCTTTGGTTGGGGTGGTTTGTGGTGGTGTGGGTGTTTGGGTGGGCTGGGTGGGTTGGGTAGTTTGGGTTTGTTTGGGTTGGGGGGTTGTGGGTTTGGGGTTTTTGGGTTTGGTTTGGGTTTTGGGTTTGGGTGGGGTTTTGGGTGTTTTGGGTGGGGGGGTTGGGTTTGGGTTTGGGTGTTTGGGGTGTTTGTTTGGGGGTGGGTTTGGTTGGGTTTGGGTGGGTTGGGTTTTGGGTAGATTTTGGGCTTTGGGTCGGGTAGGGTTTGGGTGGGTTGAGTTGTGGGTAGATATGGGATTTGTATGGGTCAGGGTTGGGTGGGGTTTTTTGGGTTGGGTGGGTGGGGGTAGGTCACTAGAGGGGGTGGTAGAGAGTCAGGGGTGTGGTCGGGGGATAAAAGGGGTTTAGAGGGTAAAGTAGATGTTGTGATAAAGAGTAGGTCTAAGGATGTGGGTTGGTTTTGCAGCACGCACGCGCCAGCTGACGATGCGGATAGATGCCCCGCTGTTGGTGCGGATGCGCCACACGTATCCGCGGCTCATCGGGCGATCATGCGCGAGGTGGGACTCGGAGTCCAAATGATACAGAGCTATTGATAGAGATCACAACTGATGGTCGCCCTCATCGAGAGATGGGATCCGCGACCAATGTGTTCCATCTCCCGACCGGGAGAGATGACCATCACATCGAGGATGTGTATCGCATCCTTCGACCGCCGATCGAGGGAGAGGCAGTCTTCCGTAGATTCGGAGACAAATGATGGACAAAGATCCCGCGCAGTGTTTTTGGGAGATGCAGCCGCGCTTACTTACCTATCACAACACGAGTATCGGTATGGTGACATGTACCGTGCGCACGCACCGACACGAGACACGACCGGCCGTGGCCGATGATGATCGGGATCACCCGCTTCACCTCCCGACTCGTAGGGAGGCCGCTTTCCACGAGCATTGATGGGGGTGTTGCTTGAGATGGTGGAGGAGCATACTATGATGCGTGGGCACCAAAGCAGATATCGGTGCAAATATACAGAGAGCTCAGGGGTTATCACCGATGAGGCGATTTGGTATTTGTTCTACTTTTTTACTTCACTGTGGGCATATGAGCACATCATATGCATCGACTCAAGAGGGCTGCCCCAAAGAGCCTGTGGCCACAAGTTATATACAGATACGGCTTTCGTGAGGTGGTCGGGAGTCGTGGGGCAGCCACGAGCAAGGCTTGCAGGGGAGACGTTGCCTACTATAGCATTTATTGAGGGCCCGACAAATGTAGATATTGTATGGAGACCTTACAGAGGTCATCACCCTCACGAGGAGCCCGCTTATAGCTTACGCCTCGATCCAAGACACATTCTCGGATAAAGCAGGACGAGGCCGAGAGAGTACGAGAGGATACCCCTGAGAGGGTACGCAGCAGATGGGGCTGCGACAGACGAGCCACCTCCCTTCCCCAAGACAGAGGGATGATGTAGAGGCCCCACCGCCCGCACCACAGCCCCCTGATCCAGATTGGGTTGCCGAGAGGCCAAAGATGATGACACAGAGATGATGCCGGGTCAGACAGAGCATACATGGTGTGGTGGGTCAGTCGAGAGCAGCGGCGAGGGTAAGATGTAACCCGCATGCACTGCACTTGGCAGCTGTGACGGCAGAGAGAGATCAGCTCAGGGGTCAGGTGCAGCTCTTACAGGGGCAATTTGCACATTGCACACAGTACGTATAGGGGTCTTACAGGGGCAGCTAGCCCAGCTCAGTGTGCACAGCACGCAAAGACACCACCACCACAGAAGACAAACCCACAGTGCAAAGTGCATGCACAGCACAGTAGCAAGCACTAAGAAGAAGAAAAGACAGTGCACCACAGCACCACCGCGGCACAGCACCAAAGAATGCACCACCAAAGACAGCTCGGGGGCATTAGTATTAGGTGCCAGGGGACCAGCCCCAGCTCCTTCAGTGGCTCGAGAGCGCTATATGGAGGTTAGAGCGGAGGCCCGATACTATCAGGATATTCTTGATGGTACCGGAGTTGAGTATCAGCCTTATGCAGCTCATAGAGCAGAGACCTCTCACAGCCAGAGATCTCAGGGAGGTGCAGCCACAGCCGGCGTGTCTGTGACAGGCAGGAGGCGAGAGGCACCACAGGGACCAGCAGGAGAGGTGCTGAGGGCGGTGGGGAGAGCTGAGGGAGCCCGGCATGGTTTTTGTATTTGTATATTGGATATGGGCACCGGTCTGCGAACCGGTTATGTTTATAGAGGCCTGCGTGCCTACATATTACTCATTTATTCATTCATTCATTTATTGTATACCGGCCTGCGAGCCGAGTACGGGTTGTAGATAGCTGGTACCGGCTCATGAGCCGAGTATATTTTTGATATGAGGGACCGCCTCGCGAGCCGAGTCGAGATTATTGATAGTTATTACGGCCTGCGTGCCGGCTTTGTTGGATTATGAGATCACAGAGGCCCCGATGCAGGGCACAGTGTATATTTGAAAACTTGTATATATATATAGAGATGATGTTTTGATCCACATGTTGTGTTCAAAATGTTTTTAAGTATTTTGTCGATGGTTTATGATATAGAATGTATGATGAGTTTAATTGACATGTTGATATATGGATGATGTGTTATATGATGAAATGTTGCATGTTTTGGTGCTGGTTTTGGGACATTGTTATATATGTATCTGATGAGTTGGATCCAAATGATGTATAGATAGATAGTTTTTTGTTTTGTTTTGGTATCCTTAGTTGATGACTTGTTTGTTTTTGTAAAATAGATGATGTTAATGAAATTGTAATGATATGTGTGGTGGATGGACAAATATGGATAATGGTGATGAGATGCAGGAAAAGAGGCGGGCGCGACAAAAATTAGGTAAAAAAATGAAGAAAAGAACCATGTTTCAAAAAGGCAGGTGTATAACCGATATCGGTTAGATAACCGATGGCGGTAGTTAGTAGACCGATATCGGTTACATAACCGATACCGGTTATTTAGGTATGAGCTTTTCTAAAAATAAAAAAGCTAGGGTGGCAACTTAAGTTCTAATTTTGAGAGCCATGCAAGAAGTTAAATACGCGAACGCGACGCTTTTTGACGACTGAGACAGGTAATTGCATGAGAAATTTGAGTGATAAGGAGAAAAGAGACAGGAAAGTGAATGTGATCTGAGATTCAGAAAGTAGAAAGGTGAATTTGAAAAGAGTGGTGATCATGGCAGAACGAGGAGAAGCATCCAAGCAGTGTGACGAGAGGGAAGACAAGGGCCACCTCAAGCCCCGCAACCCAGAGGTAAACGCTTTGGTTGTGATTTGATTTCGCATGTTTTGTGAATAAGATGGGGAGAGTATGTGGGTAGATATGAGAAAGAAAAGATGATAACAAGGGTTATAAATGAGGTGAGTGTTACGTGGTAGGTAATCAAGGGTTTCGGGCATGTCTGTGTATACAGAGAGGAATAAACGAGCAATTTATTGTCGTAGGTGGTTGTTTAGGCAAGGTGTATGAAAGTAATAGGGACCGATATCGGTTAGGATAACCGTATCGGTTACTCAACCGGCACCGTTAGTCTATAAACGATACCGGTTGCATCGTAGGAATTTCCGAATTTGAGAAAACCCGGGGATTTGAGGAATCAATGGTTGTTTGTTATTTGATGTATGCAGCAGAGGCAGGTGGGTGAGGATGAATGATAGTGTACCAAATACCGCTTGTCACTTAATCCGAGCGGATGTAACGCCACCAATGGACATTGATAAATCATTTGGGGTTAAGTGGAATCCGCTATTATTCACGAATCGCACGTAACCATGCTATGTTACAAAGCGCTTGATCGAGAGATGGAATCCCGAGACAAATACCTTCTATCCGCCAACAGGGAGATGACAAGAATATCGAAGATGTGTTCCGTATTTTGAGACTCCCAATTACAGAGAACCAAGATATCGTGCATTACCTAGCACAGGCACGCTGGGAGCGATAACAAAGCAAAGATTTGGTCCATACGCACGAGATTTAACACAGCGAGGTTTATCATTTACGTATGGGATAATGTATGCAGCACATCCTGAGGAGACAAGGTTAGCAGTGATATTAATGATAGCGGTAGGGTATTATGCATTACCGAGGGCGGATGGGGGAAGATTTCCAAAGGCATTGATGTGTGTTATCTGGGAGATGATAGAAAGGAACGTGACTTTTGCATGGGCACCTGCATATTTGGCGGAGCTATACAGGGGTCTATGGGCTTGTAGGCGAAATCACAGGACGACGCTGGATTGTTCATACTTATTACACTGTTGGGCCTATGAGCACATTGTTTGTGTGCGACCAATAGGCCGACCCATCCAAATGAGAGAGACCGGAGTACAAAGGTCGGGATTCGACGATGGGTCCAAATGTAACAAGAGGCAAGATCCTGTGCCGTGACGGTGACATTGAGTATTACAGTGTGGTATGGGAGAGGGTGACGATTATCAGATATCTCATTGGAGGCCTTACTGGAAACTATATGGTAACAGAGAACATAGCCGAGGAGTTGAGGGGTGTAGAGCGATTGAGGTGGATCGCAGGGCACAAAGCCAGTGAGTATGAGAGGATTCCTCTAGATCGCGTGCGCGCGCGACAATTTGGATTTGTGCAGATATACCCAGTGCTTATAGACCATATATGAGGATCGATGCCGAGGCAAGATTCTCACCTCCCCACCAACACCTCCGTAAGGGGGCCAAGAGGTAAGCCAGCCGATCGCAGGTAATGGATGCAGAACGACAGAGGCCTATAGATTATGGGTAGCAGAATCTGCGAGGTGTACGTGATCGTCCCGACATAGCCGTGATTACAAAGCAGAGAGAGATCGTCTGCAGCAGTTTTTAGTTCAAAGCAGCTCCAAACGCAGTGAATGAGACAAGAGGATTGTTAGTGGTCATGAGAGTCACGGCGAGAGACTAGAGGCTGGAGTCCTCCATGCGAGAGGGCGTATTCATATGTTACAGAGAGATTGGCAGATCGCTGGGGTACCAATAGCCGTGGTACCTTTGAGGACAGAGAGGCCTGGCGAGAGGGGTCGACGATCACGATCATCACCTAGTTCGGATGAGGCGTGAGGGTCTAAATAAATGTTAGCAAGGTATAAGAATAAATAAGAGTACCGACCTGCGTGTCGATGATAGAGAAGATGTATTTGTTTAACATCTAAATAAAACGAGATATGTATGTTGATTTGAGTTATAATAATAAGAATGTTTTCGTTTTGACTTTCTGTTTTGAAAAAGGATAAAGAGGAATGTGATTAAATAGAAATACACAAAAATATTTATATTTACCACACATGATAGGTTATGGTAGGGGATGGTCGAGCTAACCTTGGGAGACCCCATGTCTCCGAAGTGCTGCCTACATAGCCCATTGCACAAAGCAAGGAGGGGCCTCGATCGATGTAGTTCTCCTTAGGACCAGTGGAGAGGTGAATTCAGCAATTTAGGTATGGTTAGGCATTGGTTGGTTGGTAAAGGTATTGATAGTAATATTGGTAAGGTAAGGTCATGGTGTTGGTAATGAATTGGTGATGTTGTAAAAGGTATAAGAGAAGCGAAAGTTAGCCTACCCAAGTGGTAGGGAACCATGTCCCGATTAAGATCAACACACAATCCTAGATGCGAGGCAAAGCGGAAAGAGTGCTCCGTAGGTGAAAAGAGCTAAACAAACCACACAACATAGAACGAGCTTGAAGCCCTAGGTACCGTGTGCATGACGAGAAGTCAATAGGTGAAAAGAGTCAGTATGATCACAACCTATCGTGTGTACGTTACGTCCCTTGAGTTGAAAACAAATGGTGAGGTGAGGTGAATGGTATAGTTGAGGTACGGAGAACTCATTACAAAGTGAGTGTTCTCGACGAAAGAGAACCTACCCTAAATAGACAAGTCCATGACCCAAAAAGTTCTTTTCAATGAGGCTTTTATTTGATCGAATATAGACCGATCGATGCGGAAGTCTACAAGGGATATTGATTGTATTATTCTTGAGGTCTTCACAAAGCCGATCAATGCGAGAAGCTTCGATAAAGGCTGACTGTGTATAGCTGTCCTTCGAGGGAGCAATTATTTATAGTAGCAGATATGATTTTAGTGCATAGTCAGTCCTTCTGGGGAGCAAATTATATATAATAGCAAGCAATAGTTCTGGCATATAGCTGTCCTTCGAGGGAGCAAATTTATATTAAATTTAGATGACTAGATGTTCTTTTTTTTTTTTTTTTCGTGAAGCATCTAGTTTGGTAGGAAGTTTGACTCAAGAAAATCCCATAAGAATACGGTGGTATTTTAATACTTTGAAGTCATGGACTAGACTAAAAAGGGGAAGGCATCGTTTGAGGGAGGTGAGAAGTGAGCTTGATTTTATTTGAGATGTAGGAAACAAAATGTATGTAGCGGTAAATGAGCTCAAGGGACGAGCAAGAGGTAGATAAGAAGTGATATAACACTAAATTCAACAAGAGAATGGTCGAAGATGCAAGGCATTAAGGGGTTCAGCTCAGTTTACCATTAAGCTTAGCTAAACGATAAGTGCCTCGATCCATAAGTGTGAGTGATTATATAAGGCCCAATCCAATTAGGAGCAAATTTTCCACGTTTGCTCTTTTCTAGTTTGGTTACATGTTGATTCTCTTTGAGGACAAGATCACCAACCTTAAAGGTACGCTCATGAAGTCGCTTATCATAAGCACGCTTGATGCGTTTTTGATAGATTTGAAGGTGATCAAGAGCTGTAAGACGACGCTCAAAGAAGCTCCAATTGGGCTAACCGCTCTTGGCGGAAATCATCGCTGGTGAGAATATCCCAAGAGATATTCTAAGGGAGGGTATTTGTATTTCGAGAGGCAGACAGCCTCTGTACCATATACCAAAGAAAAAGGTGTGGCATTAGTGGAGGTACGAATGCTAGTACGATAAGCCCAAAGGGCAAAGGGAATGTGATCGTGCCAATTTCTTCCGGATTCATCGACAACTTTCATGAGGATTTTGGTTAGGTTTTATTAGAAGATTCAAATTTCACTCATTGGCCTCATGGATAATAAGGCGATGAGAAACTAAGTTTGATACCAAAGTTGTCACAAAGGTCTTGAACAACTTGTTTTTAAAGATTTACCATTATCTCGTTATTAGGCGATGAGGAATACCAAAACGACAGATAATGTGATGGTTAATGAATTCGACAATTTTTTCCTTTTGATCGAATGAGTGGAATGGCCTCCACCCATTTTGTGTAATATTCGGTGGCTGTGATTATCCATCGTGACGCTGCGAAGAGGATGGATGAATCTCACCAATAAGGTCTAAACCCCATCAGTGAGAAAGGCCAAAGATCTCGTGCGACTGCAGCGATGGCTAGGAGTATGTTGAAGGTTAGCATGTTGTCGACACATAACACAACGCTTAACATATTCAGTAGCAATGTATCGAGAGTAGGCCAATAATAACCTAGGCGAAGGATTCGCTTAGCCACTATGGCAAGGCCACTAAAATGTCCACCACAAATCCCATCATGGACTTGTGGATGGTATAGGTGACCTCCGCGCCGGCTGAGACAAATGAAGGAGGATACCATCAAAGCCACGTTTATAGAGGAGTCCCCCATGACAACATAACGCGAAACACTTTTAAGAAAAGCACGCTTACCAAGCTACTACTAGTAAGGTCGTGGGAGAACAGAGATTGTAAGATAGTCGTGAAATTGGTGGTACTAGGTATCCTGCGAATTAGTAGACACAGTATTTATCGTACAAACAACCGGGGCTGAATAAGATGGGGCAAAGAGTTGTTGGACCACGACGAATAATTCAGAGTCAGTTGATGAAGCTGGAATTTGCGAGGCTAAGCAAGCCATAGTATCCGCAAATTTGTTAGTGGAGCGGGGAATGGTTTGGATAGAATAGTGAGTAAATAAGGCTAGAAGTGAGTCCACGTAGTATTTGTACTTTTGAAGTTCCTCATTTTTACATTGGTAGATGCCCATAACTTGATTGACTACCAATTGAGAGTCGCCAAAAATATTGATAGATTTGATACCTAAGTGTATCGCAACTTGGAGACCCAGAACAAGGGCCTCGTATTCCGCTGTATTATTAGTGCAGGGGAAATCAAGCCGGAATGAAAGAGGCATAGGTTCAGCGTCAAGAGGGATGAGAACAACGCCGGCTCCTCCACCGCGCTGGCATTTAGATCCATCGAAGAAGAGGGTCATTTGATACGACTCTTCCCGAGTGAAAGAGTGGCGATGAGTTCACGGGAAATTAAAATTGGTGAATTGTTCCCTGTAAAGGGGCCTCCGCAAGTTGGTCTCGCAATGGTTTGTCCTTTGATTGATTTCTCGTGATAAACTCAAGGTCGAGGTCGGCGAGGAGCATAAGCCATCGAGCGATGCGTTGGTTTAGATGTGGTTTGGCATACATGTAATGAATGGGGTCCGTGTTGGTGATGACAAAAGTTTTGTGATTCAGAGGTAATGTCGAGTTTGGTGGCTACGAATGATAGGGCTAGGCACAATTTTTCTACATGTGTATACCTAGTCTCATAATCCACCAAAGTACGACTTATATAATAAACGGCTTGTTCTCGATTTGCCGAGTCACGATGTGCAAGCATAGCCCCTATAAAGCATGGTCATGGCAAGGAAAGATAAAGGTAGAAAGGGCGGTCGTCTTGAGGTGGGATAAGCACGGTGGTCTGCAAGAGATAGGTTTTGAGAGCTTCAAAGGCTTGGTGACACTCTTCACTCCATTGAAAGGCAATGTCCTTTTTTAAGAAGGTGATGAAAAGGTGACATCGATCCGAGAGTCGGGAGATGAAACGCCGATGGATTGAAGTTTACCCCGCAAACTACGCAATTGTTTGAGGTTTTGGGTGGGGGCATTTCTAGATAGCTTTTACTTTAGATGGATCGACCTCAATGCCACGCAAAGAGACGATAAAGCCAAGAAGTTTTCCTAAAGAACACCAAAGACACATTTCTTTGGTCAAGACGAATGTAATATTGCAACAAAGCGATCAAAATAATGGTTAAAACATCGAGATGTTCACTACGATGTTTAGATTTGCCAAGAAGATCATCGACGTAATCTTCAAGGATAGTGTGCATAATGTCATGAAAATGTAGGTCATAGCCCACCGATAGGTAGCACCAAAGATTCTTAAGGCCAAATGGCATGACACGATAATGTAAAGTTCCCAAGGAGTTATGAAGGCAAGTTTTGTGTTGATCGGCAGGGGCAACCAAAATTTGGTCAGATCCTCGAAAAGCCATCCATGAGAGAAAGCATTTCATGACTCAAGTGAGATCAACAAGTTGATCAATACTTGGGAGGGGGAAGTCATCCTTAGGGCAAGCGAGGTTAAGATCTCGAAATCCATGCATATCCGAAGTCCCCCGCCGCTTTAGTGATGTACGATGTTAGAAATCCATTGAGGATAGTCAATAGCAAGATGAAGGAAACAGAAAGAAGTCATTAAGCTCTTCTTTGACCAAGAGGGCAATGCGTGGATGCATTTTTCTCAGCTTTTGTTTGACTGGTTTGGAATCGGGTTTAGAGTGATGTTATGGACGGCAATGGTAGGATCAATTCCCGCATGTCACAGTAGGACCAAGCGAAAGCTTGTCATGGGTACGAGAAAGGTAGTAAAGGCGACTTGTTCTCGATGTGTTAAGGGATTGTCCGATCTTCACAATGTGAGGATCCTCCTCCGTGTGGATGTTGATTTCTATAGTCGATTCATTCAACATGGTTTGAGTTTCGATGGTAAGGCTCGTTGAAGATAGAGTCATCCGCCCCAAGGTAAGTGAGGATGGAGTCATCATCCCGGCACTCAACAACATTAATCAAAGGTGAATCCTCTTCGATCATGTCCGGATACGAAGGGGAAGAGAAGATGGGTCCTCATTATCGCGCTGATAAGTGAGAGGACCTATGAAGATAGCATTTATGAAAAAAAAAAAAAAGTTAGGAGGGATAGATTCAGGTCTATAGATTCTGTGGGTGATGATGGCAAAGTGGGTGATGATGGTTTGGTAGGGGTGACGCGCTCTTTCCGTAAGACAACCGACACGAGGTGTCTCCCGATGTAGTGTTTCAGAAAACCGAGACCACTACGATCATTATGTTCATGGGGTGATGGGGAATGAGCGTATGTCGGCCTTGTTCATAAAGACCAAAACCAAAGCCTTTCCAAGACAAATGAGTCAAGAAGGTGAGGGCGAAACGACGATTTATCAAGTATTGAAAATCGATCGAAGGGAACCACACCAAGAGGAGGTCAGGGGTAATGGAGGATGCGCCAACACCCCCATACGTTAGGTTAGGTGCGGCAATGGGGTGGTCCGTAAGAGATTACTTCCCACGCGACGGTCATAGGTGGGATGTGCATGTAATCGTCCGTACTCTGTGGGTATGGAAAGAACTAACGTTATATAGGCGATACTCCCCAAACAGTAAGGCGCTGAAAACATCTACTAAGGGGTCCGAGGTTGGGATGTTAGTCATGGGAAGGGAAGTGGTTTTGCGATGGTGGTTTCATCACCAAGGCGATAGTGTGGTTGAGGTGGATGGTTGAGGCACATTCAAGAAGATGGTCAGGTTGAATGAACGGGTGTCTTGATTGGTACAAGCACATCGTTGGGCGGTATAACATATTGCAGGTTTTAAAGGGGGAGGATCAGCTTTTACGGTGTAGGACTTCCCTCGTACTCAAATTTTATGCATCTATGTAATGTTGAGGGAACGCATCCCATGGCCCGGATCCAAGGACGACCCAAAGAATATATTATATCGAACTCTCCTCAAGGACATAGAAGAGTTCGGGTAAAGTACGTGGTCCTACCCGAATGTTGAGGATCACGGTGCCTAAGGTAGAGGTAATAACGCTCATTGAATGACCGCAACATGATGGGGTTGGCACACATGTAGCTAGAAGGGATATTCATTTGTTGAAAAGCTTTCAAGAGATGATGTTTAGGCTAAGCGCCCCTGTCCAATCATAACACGACGCACTACCCGAATGTCCCGACGTAAGCGAGATGAAAAGGGCAGGGTCAGGGTCTTCTCGTACTCAAAGTCAACAATTTCATCTTCAGAGAAACCGATCGCAGCAGCTTGTGGTACAGAGACGGAAGTGGTTGGGGCAGGGGGGTTGTTTGGGTGAGAGAGGCAACGTGATCGGGTGTTAGAATGGAGGCAACGGAAGGGTTTCATTAGGTAAGACCTCGATCCTCAAGAATTTCAACGAGAGCTTGTCGATGAGATTCAAGTCCAATGAGATCATATAGTGTCATTTTTACGGTGATCGGTGAAGTCGTTTATCATGGCTCGATGGGCAGCTCCATTAGAGACGGGGTAAGCGGTCCACGAATAACCACTTTGGGTGGTGGTGCAATCGGGATGTTGGACGAGAAGGAGAGGACGCAGGTGTGCTTTCTTTCGCTTTCTCATTGTTTTTCTGCGCTCGAGTAGCAACACTAATCATATTAATTTCGTAGACCTGAGATGAGGAAGATGATTGGGATAAATCATGGTCTTCAAGAGGTGGGGTTGTAATAATGACAGATCTTGGTGAGGCGGGGACAGATGGTATAGGAGAGGGAATGGAAACTAAAGGTCTCTCCCTTCGTAAGTTGTCTTTCTTAACCTTTCTATCTGGGAGAGGTGACTGACGAAGGATGGTTTTTAAAGCTTTGCATCCCTCCACATCATGTCCTGGTGTGCGGTGATAAGCGCAGATCTTAGACTCATCATAACCTATAGGTCGAGGTTTAGACGGGTCATAAGGTCTAAGTGGGGGTAGGGAAATGGTCGCATTCTCTACTAACATAGCAAGGATTTTGGCATAAGATCCTTTGAGTGGGTCAAAATCAGAAGAGGATGAGGGTATTGATTGTCCGGATTTCGATAATGTTTGGGTATGGTCTCGTGGGGTGGTGGTTTAGCCAAGGGGTGTCGACACGCGGTTTTCACTAAATGTGGTTTCTTTGGCGCAGGCTACATTCAAATGGGTTAGATGATAAAGCTACGATGACGTGGTAGTGGGACACAACCACGGAGAAAGGGGAGTACAGAAATAAATCCTTTGATGATGGAGTTTGTTTAGGGTTGATTGGGACAAGCGACCGGATGCGTGGGGTGATAATGTTGATATACCCTTTGATCCCCGTATGGGTGCAGTAGAAGGCGAGGTCGCTTTGAAGAAAACGCAGAGGTATGATATATTGATGCAAGGTGGAAGGATGAGGTCCCAATATGGAAGGTAGGTGTGACGATGATGGTTTTGATTGTGATAGAGGCACGGGTTGAGTGTGTCTCTCTAATGGGGCGGGCTTTATTTTTGATAAATCTAACCGCTTAGGCGGGTGTGTTAGACTGGTATGGGTGAGGTCCCAAGTGTAGGGGAAGATTTGGTTAGGTTGATAGAGGTGGATGGGATATTGAGTATAGATACGGGGGGTGAGAGTGAGGACATAGGCATTTTGAGTTTCTGTAAACACTTCGGGTATATGGTAGAGGTATCGGGATCGGTCATCTGCATTTGAGTAGAATAGGGAGTACTCAAACGCTCCCATAGGATTCGCTATCTTCCGAAGAATGACAATTCAGTTTGAATTGTAAATTTTGTACGGAAGAAAGGTGGGTTGTGATTCCAGTCCACTGTGGGTGTGATACAGGGGGTAAATGAGGCACTGTATCAATAGATGTCAAGAGGTCAACCGGTCGTTGAAAAGATTTAGGCGATGAAGAACTAATAGGTAAGAGGGCATGTTCGAGAGGATCCATCATGGTTAAAGAATTTGGTGATGTCGGTGCAAGAGATTCCTCGTCTAAGGATGTCAAAAGGAGTGGCGTACCTTCCTCTTGTGCAGCAAGAGGGGTAGAAGGGGAAATCTGGGAAATAGATAGGTTAGATAACATCCGTTCGCAATCTTGTAGGGATGTGGTATAAGAAGACTCATCGATGGGAAGAGAAGTCTGGGCAGTTAACTCCTTTATGGGTAAAGGAATGATTTCGCTTTTTGTTCGATGGTGGTAAAGGAGGTTCGCCTGTGTTAGTGAAGAGGCTTGATTCAAAATTTTCTCGATAGAGGCTTTGGGCCGGGGTATCAAAGACCGCATGGATCTCATGAACACTCTCCTCGCTAAGATATCCCGGTTTACGTGTTATCATGGGAGAGTGATTCGGGAATGGTTTGTTGAAGATTTTCAAATTTCAAGCTAAGTGGGGCATTAGGATTATCGAGGGTTATATCCCCTACATCAACCATTTCCTCGCACTATGTTTTTCAACATCTTGCAGCTTTCATGACTATGTCCTTTACGCGGTGAAAGTTACGGTGTCATTTTCTTTGTACTGTGAAGGTATAGGCGCGGTGGAGTCAAACCCGAGTGAGGTTTAACAGAGGCAAAGTAATAGCTCGCTTTGAGCAATTTTTCCAAGATGACACCATAGGTTTCTCCCAAGGGAGTGTAATTGATGGGCTCGCTTTGTACTTATAGTGGTTTTTGTGGAGTATTGACGGCGCTTGAGATTTGACCATCACCGCGTGGACAGCTCCTTTGATTTAGAAGAAGTGGACGCGTGAGGAGTGGTGGTATTTGGTTTATTGGTAGAATCAGAGTTCGAAATTGGGGTTTTTGTTACGCAACCGCAATTTCTCTTCTTCTAAGGCTCGAATTTCTAGTTTCCGAGCCATGGTAAAGGCCTCATCAAATGTGCGGAAAGTTTGAATTTGAAGAGTAGGAGAAATGTGCTTAGCACATGCCCGCGTGAAAAGTTCGATAAGTTCAGTCTGAGGCAAGGCATATGTAAGTTGGTTGATAAGGCCGCGCCATCGTCCGACGAAATCTGCGATAGATTCGTCTTCGAATTGTCGAATGGCATAAAGGTCGGTGATGGATACTTTCTTAGCAATGTTAATGGAGAAGTGATCCAAGAAAGATTGGGCTAGTTGGTTAAAAGAGAAGATTGAGTGCTGGGTTAAAGCACTGTACCACTCCAAGGCAGGTCCTGATAAGGACATGGGAAAGGTGCGGAGTAACAAGGCATCATCATGGGCAATCAAATAACAAGCATGTCTAAATGATCGCAAGTGTTGTTGAGGATCCTCTTTACTATTAAAACGAGTAAATTTCGGCAACTCCCATTGAGGAGGATATGAATGAAGGGGGACAGAAGGGTGAATGGGCTCCCGACAAACTTGCTCGTATGTCAAGGCGCTACGACTTCCTGAAACAGAAGCCTCCAGGTTTTGCATTTTGTCCATCATTTGTTTAATTAGATCAGTAGTTGGATGAGATGATGGTGTGGTTGTGGTAAACGGAGGCAAATTGGGCCAAGGACCACCGCTAGACACTGGTGGGGTTAAGTGTTGATAAGGTGTGGAGGATGAATATGTTGAGGCAACCGAATAGGGATGTCCCATATAGGATGTTGAGGTTACTGGATACGTGTATGGGAATGAAAAGGTAGGCGGAGCTTGAGAAGGAAAGCTCGTGTGGATAGGTGGCAGAGAGCAAGTCATGAACGGAGTGGTCTGCAAGAGAGATGAGGTAGGGGCAGTCGGTGGTAATGATATGTGGGGTCCAAGATTAACCAACGGAAAGCCAATCTGAGTCGTATGAACCTCTGAAGCCGTCGGATTGGGAGACGGGGCTAGAGATGCAGGAAGCAAGGCGGTATTATCAGGCGGAGTGGGAGCTAAATGAGCAGCTATACTAATAGGCATACCAACAAGGAGCTGACCATCAAAGCGTACGGTCGTGGGTATGAGACAATAGTATTGTACAATGCTAGAATTAGCATCCAGAAACTTGGCAAAGTCCTTATCTCCCACAGGAATTTTAGGAACCTCGCTGGTATCCGTAGGATTCCCCACAGAATGTGAAGGGGGTGATTCAGGCAAAGAAACAGAGCAAGCATGTGAAACCATGGCGGTGGCTTGCTTTCGAGTGATAACAACCATGGACAGGAGTTCACAGTAGGGTTTCAATCTGTCAGGAATAGAAACAAACTCAGACCGGTAAAATTGGTAGGTTGCTGGTTTGTCAGGAATTGGAAAAGACAGTAACCGATATCGGTCTAATAACCGATGTCGGTTATACTATAGCCGACGCCGGTCGTAACCGATGCGTCGGTGTAAGAAGTCCGGCTAACAAGATATAAAAAGGCTGCTAATTTGATTTTTAACAACGCTTAGTATACTTGTCCAATTATTGATCACAGAAGATAGAGTATGAGAAAGAAAACAGAACTAAAAACAAGCAAGATGCACACGCAAATCCAGAGATTAACCCTAGGGTTAATTTTAATTATCGTGGGCTTATGCCTTTAGACGTAGAATGATGTCGTAATCCTAAACAAGAGACTTAGGGAAATGTCAAGTTGTTTTGGCTTATAAGGTTACCTCAATCGGGCGGAGGAATACCACGGAAAAGGGGGATGTTTGAGCTGTTGTGTTAATTGTGAAGTGATTCGGTATGTGTTGTGCAGTGAATGTAAGATTAATTTCCTGTCAATACCGTGGATATCACCCCACGTGTACGACCTGTTACTTAATCTACGTTCACTAGAATTGAAAAACAACAAGCAGAATGCAATGCACGTGTTTTAAACCCAAATCGAAAATTATGTTCGATGAAGCAAGAGAGATGACTTTCACTAATGCGAAACTAGGAAAGCAAGACAAATTCTTTACCAAAATAAAAAATATATAATAAAAGCAGCAAAGAAAAAACAGTAAGTATGCTTCCTAAAATGAAAATAAGCAAGAGAAACAGAAACCCAAAATGGGTCCCACCTGGCATGCCAAAATGTTTCACTTTTCGGAATGTTTCGCCCTTTTAGAAACAGATAAGGGTCAGGGGCTAGGAGGAATACCTGTAGAATGTCGAGATGATGTGCGCGTACCATAGAGAAAGATCAGGCTGACTGCGAAGAACTCCTTTTTGTCTTGGAAGGACTACCTACAAATAAGAACACAAGACCACAAGATTTTAATTAGACAATAAATGAGGAAACTGCCTTGGGCCCAGGAAATATAAAACTTCCTTTCGAAGGTGGTCAGTTCCCCTGCTAATATGAATTAACACAAAAGACTATAAGATATCAATTAAATTGCTTTGTTGAACTGGGTAGGGAAAGGCAAGGTTATTGGTTATAATCAAGCATAACCGATGCCGGTTACTGATAACCGATGGCGGTTACTGATGACCGATATCGGTAGAGTCTAGGATCTGAAGGTTAGTTGTTTTGTGGGGTGGTGGTGTTATTTGGTAGTTGTGTTATTTGTAGGGCTGTATATAGGTGATATTAGGAAATAGGGTGATGAGAGGTAGATGAATGACAGTTAGATGCAATGACACGTTGGGTAGTGGATCCAAGAATGGATTTGTGGGGACTTATGATTCAAAAAGTCGAAGAAATGTTATTAAAGAGGACATGCAAGATGTAACTTACTGATTATTCACGGAGATGCAGTCCAAGAGCTCGATGGCAAAGGCGTAACGAGGTAGGATGGTCTGCAACACACGAGATCAAATCAGCTGAGTATCACAGGGCTCGTATCCAAACAGCCCTTGGCTTATTCTCCTTGTCTCTTCACTTGTCTCTGCTCAGTCAAGTAAAGATCCGGGTTCTCTTGATCGCTCCTGATGCTCTTCTTTTTGATTCAAAGAATCCTTTCCTCTGATCCAAAAATGAAATTCCGGTCCTTTGTTTTTGGTTTGGGGAGCCCATTTACAGGGAACCGATGGCGGTTACGTAACCGACGGCGGTCGAGTAGGAACCGGCATCGGTAAGGAAAAAGTAGGCTATTTTTAGTAAAATCGCCCACCTTCCCTGCTTTTCTCCCGAGAGATTAGTTGCGGGCTTGGTCAAGTGACTAGAAGGTCGGTTTTAGGTGCGAGAAAGGGGTCCTTAGTCATGGGTGTAGGTGTAGACCAAGTTTTAGGTTTTAATTAGGTTAGTTTAGGATTAGGGCTAGGTCATGATGAGGTGGCAAAATGAGGTGGCAGGTGAGGTGATGGGGATTTATCAATTACAAGGTAATTAATAAATAATTGTGTAAGGTTTAGGTAATGAGGTTAGGTCACCCTTGACTTCATACCCAAGAGGCTATTGTATATACATCTCTTCATCCAAATCACCATGAAGGAAATCTGTCTTCACATCTAGTTGCTCTAAATGGAAATTTTCTCACTGTAACTAAACTCAATACAAAGATGAATAGAAGTCATCTTAACAATAGGAGAAAAATTTCACCAAAGTCAATACTTGCTTTCTATACAAATCCCTTTACTACAAGCCTTACCTTGTACCTTTTCTATCCACCCTCTTCTTCCTTAATCCTCGTAAACCCACTTGTGATGCAATGTTCTTTTATCTCTGTTGGTAACTTAACCGAATCCCAAGTTTGGTTCATTCCAAGGATTCCATCTCCTAATCCATACCATGCTCCCACTTTGAATGAGAGAATTATCCCGCATTTCCTCTTCAAAGCTCTCGGTTCACCATTATTAGTTAATAATAAATAAAATAGAGGTGTAAATCTTTCTCGGAAGTTTACTTACCCTTTTGACCTTCTCACGAGGAGTTGGGTACTTGAAAGCTCAATTTGGACCTCCTGGACATTCCTATCCAAATATGACAAAGTGACCAACGTTGGTCACCTCTCACCAACGTTGGTTCTACTAACGGATCCCGATTTGGATCCTCATGTAGCGATATAAGTTCTTCTAACCGGTGCCGTTTAGGGGTCAACTTACATCGATTATTGTGTAACCCTCATTGGAAATTCTTTTAAATAGGAGAGTTCATTTTCATCCACAAACTTCTCCACCGATTCATCCTTGGGTACCAAAATTTGATTCTTATACATTCTCTTTTCATTCCATTTAACATCACTACTCCTAATAATTTTAGAATTCTCTAAATCCCAAAAATGGAAACTGAAATCACTAAATCCATAACCAATGAAAGTGCACCTCTTGGATTTTGCATCTAACTTCTTTCTATTTTCCTTTACTGAACTAAAAAAATTTAAGAAAAGAAAGATCTACCTCTTTTCTGGTCTAAGCTTCCTCTTGTATTCCTCTATCTAGTTAACTTTAAGGCCCACGGTTAATGAAATAAACTACTGTATCAACTTTCTACCCAAAACTGCAAGGAAATCCGAATGTATCCTCAAACTTCTATCACATTCCATGATTATCTTGTTCATTATTTCTGAAACACCATTCTCCTATGGTGTTCTTGGAACCATTCCTTCTCTATGTATCCCATTCACTAAAAAAATAATTGAAATACTTGCTACATGTATTCACCACCATTTTCATATCTAAGGCACTTTAACTTAGAATTTGACTCATTCACAACAAGGGATTTCCATTTTTCAAAAGTCTCAAAAACATCAGATTTATGTTAAATACAATAAACCCATACCTTTCTTGTAGCATCATCAATAAGAAAGTAACATAATCCTGGGATCCTCCATGAGAAGCTACCTGAGCTGGTCCCCACACATCTGAGTGTACAAGCTCCAATTTTTTCTCCTTCTTAGTTGCCCCAACTTTTAGAAATCTCAATCTCTTTTACTTTCTAAAGATACAATGCTCATAGAAATAAAGATCTAAATCTTTCAAATCTGATAACTTACCCTTAACCTTTAATATCTGCATTCCTTTTTGACTCATATGACCCAACTAGTTATGCCACATGCATGCATCCGAATCTACAGTAGATAATGTAGAAAAGCAATCGATGTAATACAGTAGATAAATATAACGTTCCTACTTTCTTACCTCTTTCCACAACAAAAGAACCCTTGGTGACTTTCTAAGAGTCTTGTAAAAGTAACCATACAACCAGACTCACCTAGTTTCCCTACGAAATAAGATTCCTCCCGAGGCTTGGCACATGCCTCACATCTTTCAATACCCATGTATTTCCATTCTGTAATTTTAGATGAACTTATCCTTTACTTGTAATATTACACGGTTCATAATCACCCAAATAAACATGCCCAAAATTTTCCTGGACATAATTTCTGAAATAACCCTTATTAGGGGTCGCATGGAAAGAAGCTCTGAATCTAAAATCCATGATTCAATTCTACTATCTAAAGAAATAATAAGAGCATCTAGCAATACCTTTTATGTAACAAGATTTGCTTCTTTACCTTTGTCTGGTGCGGGTTCTCTTTTCCTTTGACCAACAATATTTCTTTGCATGTCCTTTCTTTCCACATTTTTAACAAGTAATTCCCTTACTTCTAGATTTAGATCTACTATCCCTTGACTTTGATTTCCCATTACTCTTACTCTTGGATCTCTCCATCTACCTTTACCTACTTTCCACATTCAAAGCATTTCTAGACAATGATTCCTCCGTACTCTTCCTACGAATTTATTCATTCAAGATTATATTAACCAAATCATCAAACTTCAAAATATTATTATCGATGTTGTATTACTAACAAACATTACCAAGTTATCCCAACTATCGAGCAAATAATATAAGAATAAAAGTTCTTTTACTTCATCATCAAATGGTATAACAACCGATTTTAATCGATTTAAAATAGATTGGAAATCATTCAATTGACTAGATGCGAGATCCACCTTCATGCATCTTAGAACTAAATAGTTCCTTCATCAAATAAAATTAATTTGAAGCACTAGGTTTTCATATAAATTAACAAGAGATTTCATTAAGTCTACCATAGAAGCCGCTTATGTAATATTGGAAGCCACAAATGCTACCAGACTCAATCTTATAGATCCCAAAGCCTTTTTGTCAAGAATATTCCATTCTTCATCAGTCATCTTCGTAGGTCTAGACTTCTCATCCAATGGTAAATATAAATCTCTTTGATACAGATAATCCTCAATCTGCATCTTCCATAATTGATAATTTCGGTCATCAAATTTCTCTACCTTGTATTTGTTTTCTTCTGTCATTGTTGTAGCTCCCACTCAATCAAAAAACCCTCTATGAGTAAATATGTCAACACAAAAAACCCTCAAACAAAGCTCTAATACTAATTGTTGGGGTTAGCACACTGGTTGTATAGACAATATATTAGATCTAAGCATACATGCAAATAAAAGTGGATATTCTACCAAAAGAAATATACAAAACAAGAGACATAAATCAACACTAGATTTAACGTGGTTCACCTAGTGTGGGCTATGTCCACCAAGAAATAATCCAATCTATTATCCAAAGCTTTGACAAGATATACAATGAAGATTTACAATCTTCCACACCTCTCAGATGTACAATACTTTCTTTCTATCAATATTTTGCTTCATCACCAAGAATTCTCTCTCTCACCAAAATTTTCAAGTTCTTTCTAATTCTTGTTAATTCACTTCTTTCTTACTTATAAACCCTAGCTTTTATGCTTATATAGTCGTTTATAGACTTAGGGCACTTAGCCATGTAATTACAATCAATAGAAATAATTTAATGCTAAAAATAGATCTAATTCCCGAGAGTTAATTAAAACATTGTCACATAGGTAACCGATGCTGGTTGGCCCAAACCACTTTGCCGGTTCCTCCCTTTCCGACCGATGTCGGTCATACCCGATTGATCTGGTTCCCCTTAACCGATAACGGTTACTATATTTTCCAAGAAGATTCCATTGCATGCTAAGTTGAAGTAATTGAGCTCCACAACTCAACAAAAAGTTATAGGAGATTCGCCATTCAATTTCCAACTATTTTTATATTTTTACCATTTTCTCCGAAATAAAAAAACAATTTATAGGGTCATTCGCCAAAACTAAAAAATTGGTTATATGGATATTCGCCATGATTTATATAATTTTTTTCTAGGGCGTGGGTTCCTTAAAATTTTCCATAGCACTCTTTATCATCAAGGTTACGATGATACTATATTACATTTCCTTAATGCTAAAGAAGCTATCCAAGCAACCAAAGAGGTACACGAAGGCATGTGTGTTTCTCATACAAGTGGCATGGTCCTCACAAAGAAAATTTTATGCGTGGGATACTATTGGCCTACTATGGAAATAGACTATTGATAGTATGTGTGGAAATGTGTCCTATGTCGAAGCATGATAATTTGATCCATGCACCATCTCACTCATTATATCCTATCACAACACCATAGTCATTTAATAAATGGGGGTTCAATCTTATAAGAAAACTCACCCCTACCTCATCTGACAGCCACAAACACATTATCACTACTACTGAGTACTTTACCAAATGGGTAGAGGTTGTTCCTCTCACTTATGTTACAAGTTCTCATATTTCCAAGTTCATCATGAACCATATCATTTTTCGTTACAACATCCCTTCTTCCATTGTATCCCAAAAATGGTAAATCATTTATGTTGGTGTTAAAATTAGTCTCGCCCGTTTGTCATTGAATTTCTTGATTTTTACCTCTGTCACGTTTTTACCTTCCCGTGTTGGTGCTTGAAGACTCTGTCCACCATTTGGTTTCCATGATTAGTCCCTTCCGTGGTCGAGGATCACTTAAAAGTCTAGAATTTTTTTTTTTGTTTCTCTCTCCATCTGAAGGAGTCTGTAAATTAGGTGTAAAACTCGGGATACTCCTTTCTTTCCATTTTCCGTAGTCACATATTGTTTTCCCTGTCATTTTTGTCCCAAATACCTAAGGAAACAAGATTGTATGTAGCTCGAGAGGATCATGTTTGAAACTTATAACATCTCCAAATTCTATGTCCTTGAAGAAAAATTCATCTCCGGGCTCAAATGGTGGTTTTCCTACATTTTTACAGTTTGATGGGTGAGTTTTCCCCATCAAAATTACATCTCTGCATCAGTGGAAACATGGCCATTTTGGTTGGATGTGGCTCAGTGGGGCACTCTAAAAACTCTATGGCTCGCTTCAACCAAAAACTTGTCCATGTGGAGGGACTACGCATGTTTGGGGATCGGCCCTTGAGTTTTATTTTGAAGAAGCACCGGGAGGAAACTTGGAGGATTCTGCTCATTCTGCCTTTTTCTTGGAAATTTCAATGGCGAAAGAGACTATCTAGGACCTTAGACACATGGTGCCTTCCATGAACCTTCAAATTTTTGATAGACTCTGCTGGACCGAGGCACGTGTTGAGCCAAATCATCCTTATGGAACACAACCAAACATGGAATTGTAGGGGACACTGAAGTTGCACAACAATAAACAATGCAAGAGAAAAGGCAAGAAAAATAAACGAAAACATGCTAGGAAAATGAATAGTCACAAATGAGGCTTCTATTACTTCCAAAATGCATAAAAATGTTACAATGATAAGAAGAACAATATCCACATGCAAGAGCCAAACATGGAGGTCTCCAACTTAGAATATAGAAAATATGGATTCCTTAGCAACATGTGTAAGTATCCGAGTATCCAACATAACAAATGAGCCTTGCTCTTAAATTCATAGATGAATCCATGGAGGAAGAAAGGTAAAGGAGGAAAACGTAAATTTGAAACACAACCACCGATAAGAAGCATTCAATGTCTATAATCTACTTGGGAATTTGTGAAATACACTTCCCTAGGGTGGATCATACTAAATTGGGTGGTTGGAGAAATCATATATGCTCATCAATTTTCAGAGAGACATTTTCCCAATTCTCACTTACCAGATCCACGAGAATTTGAAATTTGAATTTCTCGGCACTATTCTTGATGTCACCACTTTTACTGAAAATTCCAGGACACACACCGATCTAAGCTTTGTAGCTGATGATATAGCTATTGGAAAATGTTAGAGTCGTCATCGGTGTATAAAGACACGTGGCACATGCTGATTGGATGAGATGGTGGCCAAATGTACATCTATTTGTAATTTCTGCCATGTGTTCATTATTCATTTGTTGCAATGATTTGGCACCTTGTTGGCGCACTCACGACTAGTCATGCACTTTGCACACTTAAGCATGTCAAAAGATGATTTGTACGAAGGGAACATGAAGAAAATAGAGGAAAGCATAGAGGGAGCATGTGCGACGTGCGTGGGGAGATGAATCAAACCGATGAGTAGAGAACATATGGTTAAGGTGTAACTATTACAAAGTAATGGGTGTGGCATGTAAAGGGTCAAAGACTTAGGCGTGCGGGGTGGAAGGAAAATGACTTGGAAGAAGGTGAATGCATAGAAGGAGGGTGTGAGGGGAAGTGGAAGGAGGAAGGAAAGGGGCGTGTAGGTAAACTACAACCAAGGGAATGTGCCAACTAATTTTGAGTACGCATAATTTCTTCAATAGATAACTTAGGGATAGAATGTGTATGAAAATTATCCTAAATCGCTAGGGGAGCTATTTGGATAACAAGTTTGGTGACTTTCAGGGCCATCTTCCTACTAGATGTAAGAGACCAGTAGCCTGAAGCATCCATTGGGCATGGAGTCTGTTTGTTTAATCATGAAAATTCCCCTGTTGTCACTTTGAGCATCATTTTTACACTTTGTCTGAATCTCACAACTACTGAGAGAAGCTCTGCACATTGGAAGCAACAAAAGAGGGCGTGTAGGAAGCACACAAGAGGAAAGAACTATGTTTAAAAAACAATGTGCACGGAGCACACTTGGAGGAATTGAAACTACTTTAATATATATAATATGATGTAGAAAACCTAATGGAAGGGTTTGAGATAGATCCCGTTCTTTGCGATTTGCGGTGTGCTTTCATCTGGATGAGTTAACTCAAAAGAGATAGCTTCTTTACGAGGATTTGATGATGTATGGGCCACTCCAAAGTGCATCAAACTCTACATGGCACCTGGTTTAGCTCTTTCAACATCCCATTTTAGAACCAGGTCTCCACTTTGAAAGCTTGAGGTCTATCCTTTCTATCAAACCATTTCTTTGTTCATCGATAATGCTATTCTAGCTTGATCATGGCAAAGTTTCGAGCTCTTCAAGATGAACCAGCTCTACGCCATCCCGATTTCTCGATCCATGCCCTCAAGTTCTAGGCTGGGCAAGCGCTAATGAATTTAGTTCTAGTGTCAAAGGAAGGGTAGCCTCCTTTCCATAGACAAGATTTTAAGGTGAATCTCATATTACTTTTTTACTTTGTGATTCTATCTCGCCTGTGAGCACACACATGACCTTTGTATACCACTATCTTTGGCTGATGTTCATTATGTGCTTCATGATTTTGATCAGGTTCTTGTTTTTTGATTTTTCTAGACTATTGCCCTAGGGATAATAGTTAGAAGAGGTTTTTAGGTAAATGCCCGACTTAGAGCCCGATCAATGATTTTAGTACCAAGGAAAGCCTTTGTATTATCGAGATAATTGTTTGAGGAACACCAAACCTTGTGACTAAACCTTCAAGAAAGTCAAGGATGGCTACCTCGGTTGATTCTTTAAGAACAAAAGCTTCATTCCATCTAGTGAAGTAATATGTAGTTATCAATACCCATTTGTGTCCAATGCTTGAAGGCGATTGATCATGCCTATGAATTCGAGACCCCATTACACAAAAGGCTGATCCTCTTAGATTGGTCGGAGGGAAGTGCTATTAATATTTTCTTTCCTTCAAAGAAAGTTCATTGCTTGCATTTTGTGACCCACATATGTGCATCTGTGAATAGGGTAGGATAAAAGATACCTGCCATTATGATCTTCATTGCTATAGTTTTTTTAGAAAAGTGTCCACAAGAGAATCCATCATGAGATTCTACTAACACTTGTTTAATCATGTGTTCTATTGATACATCTTAACAACATGCCATCTAGATTTCTTTTGAAGAGAATTCCATCAATCAAAACATAAGGAATATATTACAACTTGAGATGCCTTCTCTTTTCTTTATTCAAACCGGGAGGGTATGCACCGTCGGAAAGGAGTGTGATCATGTCCTTCATCTAGTCACATGCACCTGGTTTATGTTTTGTTCATGTTCTATGTGCGGGAGGTCTTCATATAGAAATTATTAAGCCTCGGAGTTTACTCTATGTATCTTGAATCTACTACAGAGTGTGTTTCCTCTTACCCCGGCTTTCATGGCCTTAATAGTCACATCATATTCCATGATTTGTGTCACCCATCATGCTCTCTTCTCCGATTTCTTCTCCCATGATGAAGTCTCTGATAGATGAGTGAGAGACTAACACCTTGATATGATTTGTGGTGAGCATACTTTTGAATTTCTTGAGCGCGCATGATGGTGAAGACTTGCTTCTTTGTGTGACTATATTTCAACTCATAATCCTTCAAATCTAGTGAAGAATGCCACCGCTATTGTTCCAGTCCTTGTTCATTTTCTTGTGTCAAGAAAACATCAATGCTTACGTCGGAGAACCATAAGCATAAAGGATAAAATCCCTTGAGTAATCTGGATTGAGGATTTTTGTGCATAAGAAATCTATTTCTTGTTGAAGCTTTCTCTTCCTTCTGCTGTCTATTTGAAGGCTATGTCCTTCTTGAGCATAAGGGTGATGGGCTGAACTAGTCCTGTAAATTTAGGGATAAAATGCCTAAAAAATTTAATCTTGCCAAGGAAGGACTGTAAGGTTTTTTTCTACATCGAAAGGGAAAGGGCTAGGATGGATGAAATGCACTCAAGATCAATTGTTATGCCATCCTTTGAAACCACGTGGCCCAAGAGCCTTCCCTGAGCCACCACAAAATTACACTTCTTGGGATTAAGAGATACCCAAAATTCTCTGCATATCTCAAAGACCTTTTCTAGGTGTGCTATGTGATCCACGCTCTTCTTTGAGAAGACAATTATATCATCAAGGTAAACCAAGATGAACTCATTGATGTAACCTTTGAAGGCAATATCCATGGTGAGTGAAACATTGCACCCACATTTGACAGACCAAAGGGAATTTTTGATATGCATATGTTCCCCACTTGGTTGTAAATGTTGTTTTGAATTGATCCTCTTCCTTGACCAAGATCTGGTTGAAACCCAAGTACCCATCTAGCATGGAGAACCTTTGCACGCCAGCTACAGTTTGTAGAATCTGCTCCATTGAAGGCAAAGGATAGTGATCCTTTAGAGATGCCTTATTCAAATCTCTAAAATCAACACAAAGTCTGATTTCACCATTCTTCTTACATACTAGAACTAGATTTACAACCCAAGTAGAGTATTTGATAGGAAAGATAATTTTTTCCTTAATGAGTTTTGATAGTTCCTTTCTCATGAGGGCTCTATTCTTAGATTGACTGTTGTTTGTTTAAATGCGATAGGATTTATGCTAGGATCAAGGTCAATGGAGTGTTGAGAAACACTTGGATCAAAACCTTTGAGGTATTCATACTCCCATGAGAAAATATTACTGTATTTTTGGCAAAGAGAGATGAAGGCCTATTTTTCTTCATGCGCACAAGTCCTGCTAAGTAGCAACTCCTTTCCATGTGTAATAGTAATGGAGGAGCAATCCTCTTATGTGGTGCGCATGTATCTTTCTTCACCCTTGAACTCATCATCAGGGCTGAACATTTGATTTAAGGTGGCCATCCCTTTAGGACACTTATTTGTCTTTAGCTTGTATTACTTGGTCACCATAGCACATGTAAGTCAGCTTGCATACTCGATGAAAATTTAGCTTCATTACGGATAAACTGGATGATCTCAGTGCATCACTTTGTCGAACACTTTCCAACTAGTGTTATTATCTGAATGGATGGTCGATTACCATCTTAAAGTGTTGAGTGTTCACTTTGACAAATTTCTCAATAGGAGAAAATTGTGAACCAAGCGCGGCCATTTGGTCACCTCCTTGTTCATTTTCCATGGAAATACCTATAGATTAAGAGCATCAAAGCTCTCAAGTAGGTCCCAAAATCTATGTTTATAATCTTTAAGAATCTTATTCTTTGTCTGGCATTTGTTGGTGACCTGGTGGATGACCAATTATGTGTCCCCAAAGATCTGTAACACTTTAATTTTCTTATTTTCAGCAATAAACAAGCCATGCACTAGCGCTTCATATTCTGCCACATTGTTAGAACATGTAAACTACAGTCAATGCATGAAGATGAATTTCTCATCCCTAGGGGAAATGAGAACCACTCCTAATCTTGTGCCATTTCTTCGCTTCGGATCCATCAAATTATATATTCCATATACTAGTTTAAACTTTGTCTCCTATGAGCACGTGCGGAAGCGTAGCATCTTCTTCTAGAATGTAATAAGTACCAAGCCCAATTTCATAGGCTTCTAGTTCTTCAACATAGGGATCAAATTTGTGATGCCCATTCATCAAGTACTAGGTCTAGAATAGAGGGTGGAAGAGACTACTCTTTAGGAACTGAAACTTGTTCTTCTTGGATAAGACAATTGGCTTGGAGAGGGGATGGGACATATGGCTCTACATGATAAGAAAATATAGGCTCAGCTTGTATGGTAAACCAGGTACCATACCTTGTCTTGAGTAACATATGAGACCAATCAGAAGACAAGTAACCACCCACTTTAGTAGTAAATTCTCTTGATAGACATAGGGCAAACAAAGGAGGCAGGTCAATAATTGACACATCTTGAGTAATTGTCAGGCTTGGACATGCATGGAGGGTTAACTCAAGATCCTTGATGAATCCCAAGGTAGTTACAACTGAGCCATCAAGTTGTAGGACTCCTTTAGACAAAGGGCTATATTTTAGACCTAAGACATCAACTATCTTCTTAGGCATAATAGAAGCAATGCTGCACCCGATTCAAATAAGCGATTATGCACCCGGTGTTTGCCTATAATCAAGGACATATGGAAGGGTGGGGTTTTAACAATTTTTCTTACTTGTTTCTCCTCTTCTTGGAACATTTTGATAGAATCACATGGATTTTGCATAACCGGGTTAGCGTGTGGAAGTTGTGTAAGAGCTTTATGCAACAGATTCTCTTTGAGATGGAATGGTCGGGGAATCCCATATTGTAATTTTTATGTTTGTTTTCTTCATTTGGTCAAAAATGTTGAACGAAGCCTCCCCACCTTGTGAATTTAGGGAAAAACATCCCTTCTTAAGTGTTCGGTGTGAAATCCTGAATTTTAGTTGGAATAGAGGCTTGGCCTACCAAAGGATGGGCATGCATTGCTTCAGAAGGAGATTTACGCGAGACCTCCTACATAGGGATTTGAGCAGTTTCTTTGCAAGAGGTCTTATCTAATTATTTTTTCTTCTGAAGATCTACTTGTATTGCTTGGACTATGACACTGCATGCGAGTCTATTATTCTTTTGTTATATCTTGTGTTATCCATGACTTAGGTGCACGGTATATTTGCATCTTTTGTAGCTTGGTTGATTGCACATAAGTCTTCCATACCAAAGAACATCAAATTGGTTTCCAGAGGAACTTCTGGTCCTTTTGGATTATCTGCTTCATGGGCACTTGTTGAGGGCTCATAGGATGAAGCATTCTGGATCATGAAGGCTTGGGTACGCGTAGCATTAGCACAATGGTATTGACTATGAGGCATTTTGCAAGGGAAACACCACTCGATTCTTAAGACAAGTTGTTCGGAATTAGGATGAGTGCTCGGCTTGTCTTGGGTGCTAGAAGAGAAGGCACGGGGAAAAATTACAAGGTAGATGTGCAATAGGTTGACACCTATCGTTACATTGGTTGGGCACTTATCT
>CM031238.1:1492444-1545607 GCA_018340775.1 Taxus wallichiana var. yunnanensis
GAGGTTGATCGTGATGCCTCACATGTGGGTATTGGTGCTGTTCTAAGTCAAGATGGAAAGCCAATAGCTTTCTTTTAGTGAGAAACTCAATGAGGTAAGAAAGAACTACTCTACTTATGATGTGTACTTTTGCAATTGCACAAGCATTAAGGCATTTGAGGCATTACTTAGTGCCTAAGGAGTTTGTGTTATTTACAAACCACATAGCCCCGACATATGTGAATACCCAAAAGAAGTTGAATAAAAGAGGTACGCAAAGTGGGTATCATTTTGCAGGGTTATACTTTTCTCTAAAACATAAACCGGAAAACAAATCAAGTCAAGATGCATCGAGGAGGTGTGTGACTTTGTTTACCACTATGGAAAATGAGGTGGTGGGTTTCTAAGCAATAAAGGGCTCAGTATTCTTCCGATTCCGATTTCAAGGATATTGTTGAAAGGTTAATTAGTCCATCACGAGGAAAATGCAGGAGATGTCCTAGATGAGTACATTTTACAGATGGCTACCTATTCAAGGACGCCAACTATGTATTCCAAATGGGTCTATGAGAGAGAATATAGTGAAAGAGTCAGTATAGGGAGGATCGACCGGGCATTTTGGTAAAGATAAGATGATAGCCCCGTAGCAGAAATACTATCGGCCCAAGCCGAAAAGAGATGTGGTAAGATATGTGGAGAGATGTCGAATTTGCCAAGTCTCGAAAGGCCATGCACAAAATACATGGTTATATATGCCGTTGCCTGTTCCTAAAGGGTCGTGGAAAGATCTGAGTATGGATTTTTTTTTGGGATTACCAAAAACACAACGAGGTAATGACTCAATTTTTGTGGTTGTTGATAGGTTTTCTAAGATGGTTCATTTTATTGCCTGTAAGAAAACAAGTGATGCGACAAGCGTAGCAGATTTGTTTTTCAAAGAAGTTGTTCGTTTGCATGGTGTTCCAAAAACCATTACTTCAGATAGGGACACAAGGTTCTTAATTCACTTCTAGCGGACTTTATGGAAGAAATTGGGAACTCAACTACAGTTCAACAATGCCTATCATCCGACTGATGGGCAAACAAAGGTGGTAAATCGAAGTTTGGGAAACCTGTTAAGGTGCATCGTTGGGGAAAAGCCGAAACAATGGGATTTAGCATTACCACAAGCTGAGTTTGCATATAACAGTTCCATAAACAGATCCACAAGAAAGTCTCCATTTTCAATTATGTATGGGAGTAATCCAAATGGGGTGTTAGATTTGGTACAACTACCAATTGATGGCAGAGTTAGTGATGATGCAGTAAAAATTTTCCGAACATATACAACAATTACAGGAAGAAGTGTGGAAGAAGTCTGCAGAATAGTAATGATAAGTATAAGGAAATAAAGAGATGTGCATGATGGAGAAAGGTATTTACAACTGGTGAGTTGGTTATGGTATATCTCGTGAAAGGAAAGGTTTTCAAAAGGAACCTATAACAAGATGAAGTACAAGAAAATTGGTTCTCGTAAAATCGTGAAAAAAATAAACGATAATGCTTATGAGGTAGAATTGCTGTGGAATTTTGATATTTCTCCAAAGTTGTTTAATGTTTCAGATTTGTATTCTTTTCATGGGGATGGTGCAAAAGGGAAGTTATTGATGAAGTAGTAGATCGGAGGCAAAGATGTTCCAAAGAAGAAGAAAGAAGAATTGATTAGATTCTAGATAAGAAAATAATGGACACACGACATGGGAAATACAACAAATATTTGGTACATTGAAAGGACTGGAACAAGAGGACAATACTTGAGTCACGCAGTGGGAGATTAAGAAGTTGGATGCGATAAATGGAAGTAGTTTGAAGAAGACAACTCAGGAGATGTATTTTTTCAAGCAGGGAGAATGATGCGCCAAAATTTCGAATTAACAGGAACTTGACAAGGTCATAAGTTGAGCTCCGGGTGTCCGTTTGAGTCCATTTTTTTAAACCACATGTTTCGAGGAGACGAACGCAACAGAAACCTTCCCTACCAATTGGGATAAGTTTCGACACATTTTCGGGCCCTAAATCCGCCATCTTGAGGCCGAAAATTAGGATTTAAGTTGTAGTTCGGTTTTTTCCTATTTTTGGGCATTAGTTAATTTTAGTCTATTAGTTGCATTATGAGTTAGAAAGTTGGAAATTCCTCTAATTTAGGAATGTAGAAGATGCATGTGACAATTTTTGTGCTCAGCATTTAATAAGCATGCGAAACTTACTAAGAATAACAGGTTCTAGTAAACTGCTAAAAATAGTAATTTCCGCCACCTAGAGTAGATTTAGTCAAGTTAGTTAGAGTTTGCTTGGAAACTCGAGTTGGGAGTTGTTTTCCTATTTAGGAAACATTGTAATTCATTATTGAATAACAAAGAAGGAGATCTATTTTCTTTTGGAGTTCATATTATTTGTAGTATATCACGTTTGTTCATAATTTGGCTACATTACCTAACCGACATCATAACTATAAAATTGAGCACATATACTGGATATTTATTGGGGAGGAATAATCTCAATCGTGGAATAGGTGTGGGCCATGCAGGGGATTAATCTCCACTATCCAATCAAAATTCTTAATGACCGACACCTATGCCTTTTTTTCGATGATTCTTGAATGACGTCGGCATCATAGTTATTGATGAGGAAAACTCTGCATGAAATCACTACCTTAGAATGCTATATCCACTACACATCTTCTTGTTTCTGACGTGTCCCATGATACGTGCATTCTAGCTACCCAATAAATGCAAGGGCTGAAACTCCAAACAAATATTCACTTTGGCAATATTTTGCAACCACTCATTACGTTCACAAATATCTATATAAATTGTTGCCGCATCGTCCTACACATCACCCATTTTCCCCTTCAAACGATTGACATAAATGTCATGTGGTTGTTGGAGGGTTGAGTTCCCCATTGTTATCCCATTCCGTTCTCGCCACCCTCGCAATTTTCCACCCTCGTACCCCGTCTTCTTCATCCCTCTTCCTCTCCCTCCAAGTTGACTCCTTCAAAAGATTCCCTTCAACATTTCCATCGTACATTTCACATGCGATTGCTAGTAAATAACCCCACCAAAATTAAATGTCTACAACACCAAAATAATTTTTACACAATGCATGCCCAAAATTATCAATAGCTATTAGTTCCCAATAGTTTCTAAACTTTAATATGAATTTTATACCACAAGATACACATTGGCACACCAACTCCACTTTAATATGTATTTATGGATTACAAAGAAGCTTCTGAACAAAATGAAGCTTCGAAACAAGAGAGGAAAAGTCTCGTGGAGAAAGTGAATGCTTGTTCCACTTCCAGGTGAAGAGAAAGCGTACACGGAAGCTTCTAGGAAAGAAAAAGTGTCTAGAGAAGTTTCTAGGAAAGAGGAAGCTTATAAAAGTAAACAAGTACATAACTCTGCTGAATAAACAATAAGCTCCACCTATCTTAGGTGTAGCTCACTTGATCATGTACACTTAACCATTTGCATCAGATTGCAGTATCACACAAAGGATCCAAGCCTACATTTTCATGGAAGATGCCTTGTCTCAACCACTAGACCACAACCTACCGTACAACCCAAAACTATATTCGAAAGCCCGACCTAGAATTTTGGTTCGTAGTTGTGGAGGTGACATAAACAACCTCGGCATACATGGTACTCAGCTCCTTTTCCGCCATATCTTTCCAAAGACGTCAACCCGTGGCTTTTGTCGTAATGTTTTAATAGAGCCGACGCTGATTCTATGCCATCCTGCACTCCTAAACCAACTATCTGCTTGTTAGAAATATGCATGTGATTCATATTTAATTCCAACCGTAGCTTTTTTAGGAAAGCTAATTTTAGCTTTAGTCTTGTTTTAGTTTGCTTTAGTTAAGTTAGCTTTATCTTATTTTTATCATTAGATTTAATTCAAATAAATTTGTTTTAAATCATGCATACATGCAAATCGTTTTAAAGCATGAGTTTAGATTTAGAATGCTCAAATAAGAGTCATTTTTAGTGGGTGAGTTATTCTATTTAAATAATAACAATTGTAATTGCTTTTCACATGCACACACAAAGGTGTGAAATCTGCACAAGCAAGGAAGGATGTGCATTGAAAGCACACATCTACACACACAACTTGATTGAAAGAAATGAAGCTCCGAGTATGATGAAGCTTTTATTAATGGAGATTATGCATGTAGTGCTGGTTCGAATATTCGTATGTTTATGCAAGTTATTTAAGTATTATGTTTATTTCTTTTATGTTGTTTGTTGTATAAGACTACATATTTTCTACAAATTGGGTATCGAGCAAGGTTGTTTTCAAAGAGCTTATTAAATTGGTAAAGCAAGCTATGGCTTCTACATCCCGAATGCGCAGACACCGCAATTTAATGGAAAGAATTATGAATACTCGGTCATTGACCTTGAAGGTGCTATTCGATCTCAAGACGTGTGGGAGATCGTCAAGATGGGTACACAGATCCCGCAAATGCAAAGAAGATATATCGCACTTTTCTCAAGCAGAAAGATACTTTCAAGGAGTTACGAAAGAAGGACGGAAAATATCTTTTCTATATTTATCGTGCAATGCATGAAAGCATTCTTCCAAGAGTGGCAAGAATAGTCAAGCAAAGACCGCATGGGATACTTTACAAGTCAGATATCAAGGTAAGGAGAAAGTAAAAACCGCCAAGCTACAGTTACTTCATAGAGATTTTGAGAATTTAGCAATGAAAGATTCTAGATTCTCAGAGAATCATTTTTTACATATGTAGTTGGCTTAGTCAATCAAATCAAATCCCATGGTGAGACTCTTGAGGACGTAAGGATTATTGAAAAATTGCTTAGAAGTTTGCTCTACAAAATTTGATCCTTTAGTTGTTGCTATCAAGAAACTAAGGATCCGAGTCAATTTTCTATTGATGAGTCAGTGCATGCATCACTAATCAATCATGAATGAGAGGATGAATAGATCACATGCAAGTGTAGATCAAAGCTTTTCGCATCTCGCATATAACAAGTAGTCATGGAAAAAGAAGAGGAAGTTTCAGCCCAAGAGGCAGAGGAAGAAGTCCATCTAGAGGACGTGGCAACAGTTCATCAAACTCAGGTGGAAGAGGACAGAATCAAGAACAGAGTTATGGTCAGAGACAAGATAAGTCTCATGTTTAGTGTCATTATTGTAAGAAGTATGGGCACTATGCTTATGATTGCAAGAAAAATCAATATGATCAAGAGAGACAAAATCAAAATCAGGTCGAAGTTCTATTTCTAAACCTATGTTTATCGTGATGCACAAGGATTGCCAAGCAATACCTTCTTTATCCCCTATTGAATCTAATTTGTCAAAAGAGATTCCATGTGATGTATGGTATTTGATTCAGCCGCAGTAATCACATGACAGTAATCTAGATTTGTTTTCTAGTTTGATGATTCAGCTTAAGAGTGATGTAACTCTTGAAATAACAATATTGTGTCTCGTGAAAGGAAAAGGCACGGTTAGTATTCTAACAAGACAGGGGAGCAAACAAGTATGCAAGATGTTTACTATGTCAGCAGTTTAAAACGTAACCTTATGAGTATTAGACAACCGGTACGTAAAGGATACCGAGTCTATATGGAAGACAATGAGTGCGTGATCAGTGGACAAAGCTCCTAGCACTCGCTTGATCGCAAAAGTGAAGATGAGCAGCAATAGGATGTTTCCATTGATTTTGAAACCCGAAAGAAGAAGAAATCAAATATGTTTGCAGCAAAAAGTCAAAGTGCGTTAAGCCAAATCAATCTTTTTGTTGAGTCCTCGCGCTCAAATGCATGAGTCTTCAAGCGCCAATGAAAATCAGTGTCCTCATGGCATAGTAAAATGCTTGAGTCCCGCGCTGATTCCTACGTAAATATAGTTGAGTCCTACGCCAAGGAACACAATCAGCTTTTCATTCACTATGAAGGATGAAACATGGCTTTGGCATCTAAGGTATGGACATTTGAATTTTGAGGTTTGAATTTATTACATAGAAAAATATGGTTAAAGGTTTGCCATTGATTCGAAACCCGAAAGGGTATGTGAAGGTTGATTTTGGGAAAGCAACACAGAGATTCATTCCCAGCTTGGCAAAAAACAAGAGCAAGTGCACCACTTGAGATTGTACATTCGCATTTATGTGGACCTATGCAGACAACTTCTATCGAGGTTGTATTTATTTTATGACATTCATCGATGATTACACAAGGAAGACATGGGTTTATTTTCTCGAGAAATAAATCAAATGCCTTTGATACATTTCAGAAGTTCAAGGCATTAGTGGAGAAGCAAAGTGGATACTACATCAAAGTTCTCGTTAACGGACAGAGGAGGTGAGTATGTTTCTAATGAGTTTATGAATTTTTGTAGATATCATGGTATACACAAGCAATTTACTACTGTATACACCACAACAGTAACGGTGTGGCAGAGAGGAAAATAATAGAACCATCATGGAGATGGAAAGAAGCATGTCAAGGAAAAATCTTCCAAATGAGTATCAAAGTGCATGTAGAGAACTTCGCTTATATTTTGAACAGTGTTCAACGAAACTTGTTAGGAACATGGTTCCTCAACAAGCATGGACTAATAGGAAACACAAGTTGTTTCACATTTCAAAGTTTTTGGTCAGTGTAGCGTATGCACATGTACCCGATGAGATAAGGAAGAAGTTAGATAACAAAGGAGAAAAGTGTATATTTGTTGGGTATTCAGAGAATACAAAAGCATATAAGTTGTACAATCCAAATCACCGGAAAGGTTGTGATCAAGAGGATGTACAAATTTATTGAGAATGAAGCATGGGATGGAAGTATAGAGAAAATAAGTGAGTATAAGAACATCTATTCCACATGATGATATGATAGATGAAACTTTAGAGCAACAAGCTATCAGATCTACAAATCTTGGACATGCACCACAAGTCAGAAAGCTACACCGCCATCTACAAATGAGGTCACCAAGATTTCAGCCATCTTCACCATGCAAGAGACACCATAGGGAACACTGTTCTACTCCATCACCACAAAGCAGTCCTGCATCGAATAGTCCTATGCAACGGAAAACAAAAAGTCTAAGTGAGATTTATAATGTTGATACAACTAATTCATTTTCAATTTTTGCATTATTTTCTCAAGTCAGCTGATCCAAAGATATTACGAAGAGGCTATAAAGAATGAAGTTTGGGAAAAAGCCATGGATGATGAGATTGATGCTATAGAGAAGAATCGAACATGGAGCTAATGGATCTTCCAAAAGGAAAGGACGTGATTGGAGTCAAGTGGGTCTACAAGACAAAATACAATGTCGATGGAAAAGTACAAGCACAAAGCAAGGCTGGTCAGCAAGAGGTTTTACGCAGCAATATGGAGTTGACTACAACAAAACATTTGCACCAAAGAAGTACGCTTGATACGGTAAGAATGGTTTTAGCAATCGCAGCTCAAAACAAATGGCCTATTTATCGATGGATGTTAAATCAGCATTCTTAAATGGATTCCTCAAGAGGAAGTTTATGTAAATCAACTTAAGGTTATGAGATCAAGGTCATGAAGGAAAAGTATACAGATTGAAGAAAGCGCTCTATGGTCTCAAGCAAGCACCTAGAGCTTGGTACAACAGAATAGATTCTTATTTGATTGAGAATGGTTTCAGTAGGAGCAGCAGTGAGCCTACCTTATACACCAAGATAAATGAACAAGGTAAAATTTTAATTGTTTGTTTATATGTAGATGATTTGATCATTACTGGAAATCTATCTACAGAGTCATTCAAATCAGCCATGAAGAAGGAGTTTGAGATGACAGATCTTGGTCTTATGCATTATTTTTTGGGTATTGAAGTTCAACAATCAGAAGGTGAAGTTTTTATCTCACAAGCAAAGTATGCAAGTGATATTTTGAAAAGGTTTAACATGTTGAATTGTAAGCCAACACCAACACCAATTGCAGTAGGTTTGAAGTTGAGAAAGAGGATGAAGGATCATTTGTGGATCCAAAATTGTTTAAAAAGTTGGTCGAAGTCTTATGTATTTGACGTCCACAAGGCCTGATATCATGTATGGTGTGAGCCTCATATCAAGGTTCATGGAATCTCCAAAAGATTCACATTGGCAAGTTGGAAAAAGAATTTTGAGGTATGTACGTGGAACAAGAAATCATGGAATTATTTATTCAAGTTTAGATGAGTTCAAACTCATTGGTTATACAGATAGTGACAATGTTGGAAGTATAGATGATCGGAAAAGCACATCCGGCTATACTTTTCACTTTGGAACAAGAGTGGTTTCATGGGCATCAAAGAAGCAACCCATTGTCACGTTATCTTCAGCAGTAAGAGCAGTATGTAAGCAGCAAATGTGAGCAACATGTCAAGTCTGCTTGATGAGAAGAGTGTTGACAGATTTACAAATGAAAACAAGAGGAAGCTACATGCATTTTTGTGACAACAACTCAGCAATAACGTTGTCCAAAAATCATGTTTTTCATAAGAGGAGCAAGCATATTGATACGAGGTATCATTTCATCAGGGAGTTGGTGAACAACAAAGAAATTCATCTTGAATTTTCAGATCCGAAGATCACTTGCAGACATTTTTACAAAGGCTTTAGCAGAAAAGAAGTTTTCAATATTTGAGAGATTGTTTGGGAGTATGTGATCCCGCACATGGCAGATCCTGAAAAAGCAAAAAAAACTCTAGAAGAGTGAAAGCTATAGTTTTAAATTAAGGGGAGTGTTGGAAATATGCATGTGATGCATATTTAATTCCAACCGTAGATTTTTAGGAAAGCTAATTTTAGCTTTAGTCTTGTTTTAGTTTTCTTTAGTTAAGTTAGCTTTATCTTATTTTTATCATTAGATTTAATTCAAATAAATTGCTTTTAAATCATGCATAGCATGCAAATCTGCTTTTTTAAAGCATGAGTTTAGATTTAGAATGCTCAAATTGAAGAGTCATTAGTGGGTGAGTTATTCTATTTAAATAACAACAATTGTAATTGCTTTGTATGCACACACAAAGGTGTGAAATCTACACAAGCAAGGAAGGATGTGCATTGAAAGCACACACCGCACACACAAATTGATTGTAAAGAGTCAAGCTCTAAGTACGATGAAGCTTTTATTAATGGAGATTATGCACAAGCAGTCTTGGTTTGAATATTCATATGTTTATGCAAGTTATTTAAGTATTATGTTTATTTCTTTTATGTTGTTTGTTGATAAGACTCACAGCATTTTCTACAAATTGGGTATCGTAGCCGACGCCGATTCTATGCCATCCTGCACTCCTAAACCAACTATCTGCTTCCCATCTATTGAATCATAAAATGAACAGAAATTATGCCTTCGACGTGGTTGAAATATGATCTCGAGAATGGCGAGGCAGAGTAGGAGAGCGCATCCTGTTTTTTCCAACCGCAATATATTCTCGCGGATGCTAACAATATCTCCTAGGGAGAGATGTGCAAAGGCAATGCCTTGGCTTGTTTGTTGGGAGCTCGGCCGAAACCACCCCGAGTCCACCGCTCTTACCGCACACTTCAATCCTCGGTGAAGGCAGCGCTCGCGTAATCCATCAAAAATTAATTCACATCTATTTAAATTTTTGACTTAGCATTCTCGCAAATCAATTGTTTTTGTTTAATGGTTCTCTAATGAGCTTGGTTGGTAATTTTTACCTATGTACACCTATTAAGAAAACAAAGAAAATAGAAACATTTAACCAGATGGTGCCCAGTTTCGTTAATGAATGTTTATACACACCCGAGGGAGATTTAAGGCAATTCTCTCGCATTTTGTGATCCTTCCCTTTCCATACTATGAAAACAAATTGCCTGTATAGATTAATTGAAAACCGAATTAGGAAAATGTAAGTGTTATCAGATATAAATTATCTTGTGTCTGAATCAACTTCCCTCTTGAGTCTTCAAAGAAAACTATTGAAAACTGTTAAGTAAATCCATTGACAATACCACAAAGTAATATATTAAAATGCAGTAATGGAATTCGAAAGAGAGATTATTGATGTCGAACCCTATTATAGAAAAATGCCGCTATATAAACCAGCCTAATTAAAGAGGGGATGCCTCACAAAAAAGTAGAAATAAAATGCCAAAACAATATTACCATAATATGGAGTTAAAATCTGTCATAGGGACATGCCACTGTAATAGACCGTGACGAGACAGGGATGCGCATATTTAGTATTGGCCCATTTCTTATTACTTGGCATTTTTGTACTATGGGCAAACAACACATATAAAGAAAATTCTGTCTGATTGCCAAATGGATTGTAGGCTTTCTCTAACAGGGATGTCCTTGGAAGTTTCTCGATCGCGTGGTATTGTCAAGTACATGGACAATCCAAGTTGTGTGATATTGTTGGTGTTGGTCCAAGGGACTGCAACTTTAAAAGGCCTGGCAGGAGGTGATAAGTTGGTTGACTTGAGATTCTTTAGTGTGCAGGAGTAGGGAAGAGCATGATTTACCCTTCAATCTTATTCAGCATTTAGCCCCCAAACCTATTTGATTTTAGAAAATCAAGGACAATGTATTTGCAATATCACCCCGTTTGAGGTGAAAAGGCCAAGCAGAAAAATGGACCTTATCAAGAACTAATATAATGATAATAAACATGAAAGGACAGATTGAGGAGCCTTGTATTAGCCAAAGCTGATCTAAGCCGGGTCTAGTTGTAATATAAATCCACTCCATTCATGTTGTATGTGTTGTAAAAGACTCAAGAGGTTCAGTAAGTCCTTTATAGCACCATTTAACTTGTTCTCTGAAGACTTGCAATGCCTAAGGCAGAGTTGTATAGACATTCTAAGCATGTTGCCAAGGGTCAGAAGCATCTCGGGAAAATTAGGAAGGCTTCGTAAAGCCTCTCAAGGTTCTGTTTTGTAACAAGAAGTCAAAGAGAGGTTTGTATTGACCAAGCATGTCTTTAAGAACGCAGGACGAGTTTGTTGAGGACTGCACTGTCTGCAAAAAAAGATAATAGAGAGAAATGTTCCAAGACAAACGAACTTGTAAAATGTAACACTAGCAATGACTTTGTTTATCCGTAACCGAACGTGTCCCGAATATGACAAAATCTAAAACCAATTGTCCAGCTTGGAGTGAGTTTGAAAGATAGACCATTGGTATGTCGTCTATTCGGTTGGTACATCTTTAGGAACTTTTTGTGTGGGACTTTGAGCATGCCTTGGTTAAAAGAGAGTCTTGAAGGGGACTTGAACAATCATCTAGAGTCATGTTGAGTTGGAGTGAACTTTGCAGAGCATAGAAGAAGGAGAGACATCAGAGAACATAGAATGTGGGATGTGGAACAAGGGAGATAGATATTGGTTATATGCCATAGCCTCCTGAGCTTAGAGCCTTGCATTCACTGGCGATAGGGAAGTGGAGGTACAGTCCTCCTTGGGGAATTTTTCCGAGAGTGGGTTTCTCCATGGTAGATCCTATGTATTAAGTGTAGAGTGTGCGGTGTTATATGTTACTTTTCCATGTTTATTTTCCTTTCCCTTGTGAATCTTGCTAATATGAGTAACTCTAAGAATGAATGTGCATGGACATACTAAATCTGTACATTACCAATCATGTTCAGTCATAAACTAAGTATGATTCATGCTAATAAATTCTAAGAATAAATGAGCATCGACATAGTGCTAAATCTGTACATTGCCACATGTGTTAAATCATAGACTAAGTATGATTTGTGCAAATAAATTAGAAATGAATGTGCATAGACAATAACACTAAATCTGTACATTACCAATTGTGTTCAGTCATAGACTAAGTATGATTTGTGCACGTAAATTAGAAATGAATGTGCATAGACATAGTAATAAATCTGTACATTACTGGTCAATAGTGTTCAGTCATAGACTACGTATGATTTGTGCAAATAAATTAGAAATTGGTATAGGTGGGCTTATTATGGATCAAGTTCAAGAAGAAATAGCTTGACCAAAGACTAGATAAATCATTTTTGAGTTCATCTGTAGAAAGCATTCCCAAGTAATGCATAAGCATGTGCCTTTGCCTCCTGTTTTGAACCAGAGATGGGGTAGGTAAACAATTATCTTGGTCAATGTTTGGACTCCCAAAGGGTCTCTTACAAGTTGAGGACTCAAAATGGCTGATAGTGGTATTATACCAAGGGATGCAAGAAACAATGCAGGAGGCCTACTACAACTAAACACCTACTTTGGAAGTGCTAGTGAACTGTGTTGGAAGTGTACATGGGAGATTCAGCTTTCCCATTCTAGGTTTCATCCATTAGAAAGCTGCCTTGGTCAGTGATTGCAGCTTATTAATTTTGATTCATTATAGGGTCTTAAATAAAGCATCCAGCCTCTTATACTTTCTTGAGATTTCCATGTAAATTGAGGTTCACACTCTAGTAAAGCCAAAACCTATAAAGGCCTAGTAGCTTGATGGTAGAACGCTCAGTAATTCGATGGAATGGGTCATGGGTTCAAGTCCCAAGTTCTGGGTAGGGAGTATTTGCAATATAAGAAACAATTAAATAAAAACCATCTGGGACAGTTATCGAGAAATGAAAAGAGACAAAAGGAAAACCTTGTAAGAGAACACAAGTAAAATCTAATTCAAATCTAATTCGTGAAGTGTGGGAGATGCGAGTATTTAATTTCCACTTTTTAAATTCCAAAAATTCATTCATGTCTATGTCTTACATACCAAATTAATCACCATCCAATCGAAATCCTTAGTGACACACGAGATCGAGACGATTAAGTGGAGCATAGATAACAAATATTATCTGGATAGGAACAACCGGCTCCATGGAATAGGTGTCAGACATGTAAGTATTTAATTTCCACCTTACAATTTCCAACATTCCATTCATGTCTATGTCTTGCCTATCAAATTAACTGCTGTCCAATTAAAATCCTTGATACCGTGAAGTAAAGAAAAAGTAAGGTTGAATGAAGGATATAAATGCTTAAGTGGAGTGTGGATAGAAAATATTATTTGAGTAGGAAATATTTGATCCATGGAATAGGTGTGGAACATGTAAGTTTTTAGTTCACAACTTTTACTTTCCAACATCCCATTCATGTTTGTGTCTTCTCTATCAAATTAAGAACTAAAAATGGGGAATACAAATTGCTACAAGGAGCAAGCATTGCGTTTCAGTTTTCAAGCTTAGACCTATTGGAATTCCTCTATTTTTTTCAACCCCTTAAGTTCACGTGATTACACTAAGTGATGTCACAACTATACAGTTAAGCACATATACCAAAGAATTTTTGGGGAGGAATCATTTGAACCGTGGTATAGTTGTGGGGCTTGCAAGTAGTTAATTTCCATCCTCAACAACCTACAAATATGCTCTTTATATATATATATATATACACACACACATATATATATATATATATATATATATATATATATATATAAAAAGAGCATACCCTTTTGTTATTCATCATTGAATGTTGATCCCATCACGGTTGATGATGAGAGAAACCTTGTCGAGTTTCCACAACAACACATTGCCTACTTTCCTTATCTCCTCCATGCTTCATTCTCCAACCCATTCTCTTTCGGAAATCACAAAGAAGATGGGTGTTATTTCTTCCCTTGTTGTAACCAAGGAACAATGTATGTTGTATTCAAGTTTGCAGGAATATTTTCGTTGTAATTGTTATATCATTGAAGGTACTTTTTGTTGACGGATGACACCGTCACGACTGTTGCCGAGGAATAACATTTTCATTGTCCTACAAGCTATAGATAAACCCTAATCCAAAATACACATGAAATCGATACCTTTCCATGCTAGGTCCACTCCACATCTTCCTATCTCTGTTGCATCCCATGGAATGTGCATTTCAATTCCCTTTACATTTACATGTCCTCTAGCTACCCAATAAATGCAAGCGCTGAATTTGTTAAAAAATTCAAATGTTTAGTGTTGTTCAACCACTCCTTATGTTTTGAGATATCTCCGCAAATAGTTGCATCGACGTCTTACACAACCCGCCTTTTCTACTTCATATGATCAACATTATTGTCATGTGGTTTTTGGAGGGTGCAATTTCGGATTGCTTCCCCATTCCAATTTTCATGCCATTGCACTTCTCCACCCCCAAAAACCTTCTTTTCGCCCCTCTTCCTCTCCCATTCTCTCACCCTCCAAGTCCACTTTATCTCTAAATCCCCTTCAGAATTTCCATTGTACATTTCACATGCGATTGCTAGTAAATACCCCCACCAAAATTAGATGTCTACAACACCAAAATCATTGATACAAAATGCACGCCCAGAATTCTCAATAGCTATTAGTTTCCAACAGTTTCTAAACTTTAATATGAATTTTATACCACAAGGTACACATTGGCACACCAACTCCACTGTATTATGTATTTATGGATTACAAAGAAGCTTCTGGACAAAATGAAGCTTCTAAACAAGAGCGAAAAAAGCTAGTGGAGAAAGTGGATGCTTGTTCCACTTCCAGGTGAAGAGAAAGTGTACAGGGAAGCTTCTAGGAAAGAAAAAAGTGTCCAGAGAAGCTTCTCGGAAAGAGGAAGCTTATAAAAGGAAACAAGTACATAACTCTGCGAATATACAATAAGCTCCACCTATCTTAGATGTAGAACACTTGATCATGTACACTTAACCAATTGCATTGTGTATCACACACAGTGATCCAAGCCTACATATTCATGGAAGATGCCCTGTCTCAACCACTAGACCACAACCTCCCAGACAACCCAAAACTATATTCGAAAGCCCGGCCTAGAATTTTGGTTCAGAGTTGTGGAGGTGACATAAACAACCTGGCATACATGGTACTCCAGCTTCTTTTCCGCCATATCTTTCCAGTACGTCAGCCCAGGGCTTTTGTCAGGATGTTTTAATAGAGCCGATGCTGATTCTATGCCATCCCAGACTCCTAAACCAACTATCTGTTTCCCATCCAGTGAATCATAAAATGAACAGGAAATTAAGCCTTTGACGCTGTTGAAATATGATCTGAGAATGGCGAGGCAGGAGTAGGAGAGAGCATCCTGTTTTTTCCAGCTGCAATATATTCTGCGGATGCTAACAATATCTCCTAGGGAGAGCTGTGCAAAGGGAATGCCTTGGCTTGTTTGTTGGGAGCTCGGCTGAAACCACCCTGAGTCCACTGCTCTTACTGCACACTTCAATCCCTTGGTGAAGGCTGCTGCCTGCAGAATCCATCAAAAAATTAATTTACATCTTTTTAATTTTTGACTTAGCATTCTGCAGTCAATTGTTTTTGTTTAATGGTTCTCAATGAGCTTGGTTGATAATTTTTACCTATGTAGACCTATTAAGAAAACAAAGAAAATAGAAACATTTAACCAGATGGTGCCCATTTCAGTTAATGAATGTTTATACACACCTGGGGGAGATTTAAGGCTGAATTCTCTGCATTTTGTGATCCTTCCCCTTTCCATACTATGAAAACAGCTGCCTGCACAGATTAATTGCAAAACCGAATTAGGAAAATGTAAGTGCTATCAGATATAAATTATCTTCTGTCTGAATCAACTTCCCACTTGAGTCTTCAAAGAAAACTATTGAAAACAGTTAAGTAAATCGATTGAGAATGCCACAAAGTAATATGTATTATATTAAAATGCAGTCATCGAATTCGGAAGAGAGATTATTGATGTTGAACCCTATTGTAGCGAAATGCCGCTGTATAAACCACCATAATTAAAGAGGGGTGCCTCACAAAAAGTTGAAATAAAATGCCAAAACAATATTACCATAATATGGAATTAAAATCCGTCATAGGGACATACCACTGTAATAGACCCTGACGAGACAGGGATACACGTATTTAGTATTGGCCCACTTCTTATTACTTGGCATTTTTGTACTACGGGCAAACAGCACATATAAAGAGATTTTTGTCTGATTGCCAAATGGGTGGTAGGCTAACAGGGATGTCCTTGGAAGTTTCTCAGAGCAGTGGTATTGCTGAAGTACATGGACAGTCCAAGTTGTGTGATATTGTTGGTGTTGGTCCAAGGGTGTGCAGTTTTAAAAGGCCTGGCAGGAGGTGATAAGTTGGTTGAGTTGAGATTCTTTAGGGTGCAGGAGTAGTGAAGAGCATGATTTACCCTTCAATCTTATTTGGCATTTAGCCCCCAGACCTATTTGATTTTAGAAAATCAAGGACAATGTATTTGCAATATCACTCCGTTTGAGGTAAAAAGGCCAAGCAGAAAATGGACCTTATCAAGAACTAATATAATGATAATAAACATGAAAGGACAGATTGGAGGAGCCTTGTTATTAGCCAGTGATCTAAGCTGGGTCTAGTTGTAATGTAAATCCACTTCATTCATGTTGTATGTGTTGTAAAAGACTCAAGAGGTTTGTAAGTCCTTTAGAGCACTATTTAACTTGTTCTCTCTAAAGACTTGCAATGCCTAAGGCAGAATTGTATAGACATTCTAAGCATGTTGCCAAGGGCTGTAAAGCATCCGGGAAAAAGTAGGAAGGCTTCAGAAAGCCTCTTGAAGGTTCTGTTTTGTAACAAGAAGTCAAAGAGAGGTTTGTGCTGACCAAGCATGTCCTTAAGAACATAGGATGAGTTTGTTGAGGACCAGACCTGTCTGCAAAAACAGACAACAGAGAGAAATGTTCCGGCACAAACGAACTTGTAAACAGAACACCAGCAATGGCTTTGTTTATCCAGAACCGAACGTGTCCTGAATATGACAAAAGCTAAAACCAATTGTCCAGCTTGGAGTGAGTTTGAAAGATAGATCATTGGTATGTCGTCTATTCAGTTGGTACATCTTTAGGAACTTTTTGTGTTGGACTTTGAGCATGCTTTGGTTAAAAGAGAGTCTTGAAGGGGACTTGAACAATCATCTAGAGTCATGTTGAGTTGGAGTGAACTTTGCCGAGCATAGGAGAAGGAGAGACATTAGAGAACATAGATTGGCGGATGTGGAACAAGGGAGATAGATATTGGTTGTATGCCATAGCCTCGTGAGCTTAGAGGAATTGGAGGTACAGTTCTCCTTGGGGGAATTTTCTCACAGTGGGTTTCTCCATGGTAGATCTTATGTATTAAGTGTAGAGTGTGTGGTGTTATATGTCATTTTTCCATGTTTTCATGTTTATTTTCCTTTCCCTTGTGAATCTTCTAATATGAGCAACTCTAAGTATGATTCGTGCTAATAAATTGTAAGAATGAATGTGCATCGACATAGTGCTAAACCTGTACATTACCAATCATGTTCAGTCATAGACTAAGTATGATTCGTGCTAATAAATTGTAAGAATGAATGTGCATCGACATAGTGCTAAACCTGTACATTACCAATTGTGTTAAAACATAGACTAAGTATGATTTGTGAAAGTAAATTAGAAACGAATGTGCATAGACATAGTAATAAATCTGTACATTACTGGTCCATAGTGTTCAGTCATAGACTACGTATGATTTGTGCAAATAAATTAGAAATCGGTATGCCTTACTCGATGATTGCAGCTTATTAATTTTGATTCATTATGGGGGTCTTAAACAAAGTACCCAACCTCTTATACTTTCTTGAGATTTCCATGTAAATGGAGGTTCACACTCTTGTAAAGCCAAAACCTATAAAGGCCTAGTAGCTTAATGGTAGAAGACTCAGCAATTCCGATGGAATGGGTCATGGGTTCAAGTCCCAAATTCTGGACAGGGAGTATTTGCAATATAAGAAACAATTAAATTAAAACCATCTGGGTAAGTCATCAAGAAATGAAAAGAAACAGAAGGAAAACCTTGCAGGAGAACACAAGTAAAATATAATTCAAACGATTCCAGTGGGAAAGGAAAAGTCCTTTTAAAGGTCTAACTGTGCACTGAATTGTGCTTATACCGAAGGGTAGCTTTAAACATGTAAGACCAACCCACACTAGCTGTATGGAAACATAAATACATACCCATGAATTGTCGACGCACTTGATAATGGCCACATTGATGTCATTGCTTTCCTCAAACAAAGTTGCCACTTTGGTGAGGTGAGCAACTGCATCATTAATGTCACACCCCTCCTCAGGCTCGAATATGCCAAAGAAAACCCTCACATTTCGGCTTTTCTCAATCACAGATGCCACTTCAGTCTTGTGGGCAACTGCATCATTTGCTACTTGGGTCTTGCAGGCAACTGCAGCATTTGCTACTTCGGTCTTGCGGGCAACTGCATCATGAATATGATACCTCTGTTTAGGCTTCCCAAAGGAAACCCTCACGTTTTGGTTTTGGCAGTTGCAACGCCGAGTAGAAACAATCATCGTGTCTCTTTCTTTCTTTCTTTTTTTTTTGTTACAGATCAAGAATGATTATTGTTGCATGACAAACTGCTTCTTATATTATTATTTCTTGCTGTTACCATCAACGTACGGCAAAGACGGTTTGTCAGGTTGTGTGATATTCTTAAAAAGAATTACAGGTGGGATTTGACAACATAAAACGGTTTGTGGTCGTGGTGAATTTGAGCCTCGCGCGTACATTTCACTGTTGTAGTCGGCATGATTTGCAGGTAGAATCCAAGGAGTGTCATTTTAGTTTCTCCGCGTGTAAAGGGTTTGTTGCCTCTTCGCTTTCTGAGGCCTGGTTTTTCAAAACACCTCATTATTCCTGCCAAATCAAAATTTGTTGACGGCCCAATTTTTAACGTACGTCTAAAATAATTTAAAATCAACATTTATTAATAAAAAATAATATTTATCTAAACAAAAAGTAATATTTTATCTTATAAATGTATATATTAAATAAGATTGGGGATCAAATTTGAAGGGCGGTCCGAACTTTATTGTGAAAGGCCACTATAGGGCCAGCGCTTTGATGATGAAAAGTAGTATGAATATTTTACGCTTCATATGACAAGAATAAATCAAGTATCCAAGTCACAAAACTATGAATATCTTACACTTCATATGACAAGAATAAATTAAATATCCACGTTACAAAAATTAAGTTTTAAAAAAAAAATGAGATACTGTTTTTTTATAAAATAAGTACAAGTTGATTGGCACCTTAAGTAAAAGGAAAAATTCACTTATCCAAACAAAATGAACCCTCAATCATAATGGTGTAAAAATAAGATGCATTTAATGTAGTGCCTCGTTACGTTATCCCAGTTCCCAGTTCTTGCCTCGGTGACCTTGTCACAGTGAAGGATTAACATTCTTCTTATCTGTTTGCCTCCCCGTGCCATTATCGATCTTTGGTTATTATTTTGTAGTCGAGCTTGACAGGTGATCATTATTAACATGGATAATAATTTTTGGGAGCAGTAAAAATAATATAAAATAATAGTAACGATATTATCATTATTATTATTTTATTTTTCGATCTACGATTTATTATTATTATTTGATTGTCGAATGTTATCGTCATTAATATTAATTATCTTAATGTTCTTTTATTGCATCTTTTTTTATCGTCCCCGAAGAGCGATCCTTGATTCGCTTAAAAGAGGAGCTTGTTTTCTTGGTGGCTCCATTGTTCGTGAAGTAATGTTCATGTTTCTTTTTATCTTATTGGAAAAAATCCAGCCACCAACTCCCTCCTTGACCGTCTAATCCCACACGCACTCCTCGTTGCGATTCTTAATTCTAGGGTGCACTTATTGTTGCGTTCATCGCCTTTCCTCCCACATTGGATTATGGATGTGACAGCTAGACATGAGGAGATGTGGACTACATTGTTGTCCTTGGATCCTTTATTTCCTTATTTTTTGGCAAGAGGGGTGCGTGGTAGAGTGTATGGCCACCTGCCACTTCATTAACTCCTTTTTCCAGATGTGTTGGACTCCTTCTTGCTGGTGGCCGCACTTCATTTATTAATTCTGATTTGCAAATCTTCTTTGTTTCTTGTTGACTGCCTGCATTATCCTTCTCTGACCGCGTGAGATTTTCCTTGGATGGACTGCGTGTGGAGTGGTTGAGAGGCATTTTCTTCTTGGTCATGGGGGCAGAGAGGCCATCGAAACCTTTTTTGTCAAGGCATTTTTCTTCATGGTTCCTCCTGGACGCCTTCCTTCTTCCTGCCCTGGCCGCGTGGGGAGAATGGATGGAGTTTTTTTGTTGTTAGTTCGCGTGGACTGTCGTAATGCTCATAACCTTGGGTGCCTTCCCTGCTTGGCTGCGTGGGTTTGTATGGCGGTTATAGATGAAGCTACAGGCTAGTGAAGAAGGCGTGTTACCTCCACTTCCATTGGGTGCTGCGAGGTGTGTTCTTGTCGGGGATCCACAGCAACAGCCTGCAACAGTAATTAGCCAGGTGGCAGGCATGTTGCAGTATGGTAGAATCCTGTTTGAGCACTTCCAACAAGTAGGATGTCCAACTATGTTGTTATCTGTTCAGTATCGAATGCATCCTCAAATTCGGGATTCTCCTTCAAGATATTTTTATCAAAATCGACTATGTGACAGTGAGAGTGTTACCAGGGGACCTGATGAAATTTATTACAAAGATTCTCTATTGAGATCTTACTTGTTTTATGATGTAACTCATGGAAGAGAATCTCATAGAGGTGGATCTGTTTCATATCAGAACATTCATGAAGTACAGATTGCCTTGCTAAACCTTTAGCTAGTACAGTTGCAACTCACATGGTGGCCAAACGGTTTACTCTACTTTGTGTGACATTAATAGAGACTTCTCCTTCCTGCATGCCAGCAACAGAGATCACTTTGCAAGAGAACTTATTAGGGGAAGTTTTGAATTGCATGGGCCATTCTGCTACCTAGGTACGAGAGTCTATTGGCACTCTTCTTAGCATTTTGTGCTCAAACCTTCGTTTCAATTCAGCATTTGGGGATCAGTCATCCAAACTGATTGAGAGACTTAATTGGAGTACATTTCTTGTGGAAAGAGCCAGTCTATATGTGAATAAGATTCACAAAGTGCCGAAATCGAGTGTCCTTGATGGACAAAAATATGAATATCTTACACTTCTTATGAAAAGAATGATAAAGGTGATATCCAGGAACAAGAATATATAAAAAATGGAAACAACATTCTATTTTCTTATATCAAATAAGTACAAGTCCTGACGAGCTGCAGCCTTCATAAATAATTGTTGGTCTTCTCTATCTTATTTCCTTACAGGAGACTACGCATAAGGAGTTATCCACTTTATGCAAATGTAGTATCGTTACGTTATTCCAATGGCTTCTTGCCTCGGTGACCTTGTTAAATGGCATGTAATTTAACATTTTCTTCATCCGTTTGCCTCCCGTGCTTATATCTCGCAACTTTTGTAACGACACTAGTTGGCATACTAGAATAGATACATTAATGTTTCAGCAAATAAAAAATCCTTCATGTATAAGCATATGTTCCTTTTATTTTTCGAAATCTATGTGTGGGATCAATTATTTGAGCTTCTGTTATCGCATTCAAGTGGAGGTGGATGTTGCCTTATTTAACTGTTCTTTCCATGGTCACCTTGTTTATTGTTGTTGGGTTAGAGGCCTCTTCGCTTAAAGATTGAGCAGCTTGTGGGGAAAGCAACAGTGCTCCATGATGGAGAAATTGCAGTTCTAGTGAATCGATGAATGCATTTCGGGCATGATAAGCCCTAACCCTCTCTCTTAATAATTTATTCCCTTTAGTATTTGAGTAAATCAATCTTTGTAATTTTATGTGATTGCGTGTAGATGTGGGTTTCTTTTGGAATGTTGATGTATTTTGTTTTACTAAATAAATAGCGTTTGACTCTGGATATTATATAACATGCATTTACATATATTGACTTATTTTCTGAAAGAGATGCCCATAAAGAGATGGGTTTCAAACTGACTTTTAATCATAATTGCATGAACTGACTCTTCTTAGTGCAAAATCACAAAGCACCCCCGATGCAAATCAAGTTTTAGGTTGATCACTTCGCATCCAGTTGATTGCATAACATGGAAACCTCTCTCCAAGTGTGGGACTTGTGCGTGACCGAGAGAGGAATCTCCAGAGAAAGCTGGTTCCTGCTCCTAAACCACTCCCTTTTTCGACAAGCTATTCCATGGTTCCTCCCTAATCTAATCCTAATCTAACCATGCCAGACAGACAGAGAGAGAGAGAAGGAAAAACAACAAAAGCCTACACTAAAACGCGTGATACACCGTAATGAGAAGGAGAATGTTGAACATCTATCAAAACCCATGCAGGATGGGAATAGAGAGGTGAGCTAATGGGAAGGATGGACGTGATGCATCACTAGGCCCAAGGATAGATTTCACAGGTAAATGTCCCAAATCCATGAACACGGCTCCGCACACAATGAACATTCAAACATGCACAAATACCTGTCAATGAAGAGAGGCAAGAAGAGAACAAGCAAAAATGAGCAAGGATGGATGTCATCAAAAACACGTTGTTGTTGCTTGAAGTTTACATAGAACATCATTCCATTAGAAGAGGCAAAATCGCCATTACAGAGAGGTGTTAGGAGGTTCGAACTCCATTTTCAACCTAGAGAAGAAAAGAAGAGAGGGCGAGTAGAAAGAATGAACAACCTTTTTTATTTTTTAGCCAAATTTGGCTTTTACATTGCACTGGGTCGAGCCGAACTCACATGGTGGCCAAACGGTTTAACTTTGCGTGACATTAATAGCTTCCATCCTTCCCCGCACGTATGATTAAATCACTTTGCAAGAGAACTTATTAGGGATACCTTAATTGCATACCTACTCGCCATCTTTTCACCGATTTGGAGGATAATGCGACCCATTTGCATTAATTTGGCCAATTTAATGTCACTTCGCCATCTTTGAAGAAGAATGTGACCCATTAGCATTAAAACAGTTGTTGAAACGCCGCTCGCCATTATCACGCGTGAATAAGATTCTTGATTTTCTCTCTCGATGGACCAAAACTCGAGATTGATCCTTGAATCATGTAGAGCATCTCACAAGCTTTCAAGATATAAAGAACGCATGGAAATCAAGCTCTATCAAAAGATATATGACGATCTGACGAAGATTTAGGGCACTTTTGCAGACCAAAACGGATTTGAAATCTTTTCCCACGCTTCGCCACAGGGACGACACGCGTGGCGGAGTTATTGACTTTCGCGTGATTCTCTCTCCTCTACCTTTCGGTGGGCTTTCTTTTGAAATTTCCTGTAATTCCTAGCTAGGATATGTTTTCGCATCATTTCACCGTGGTTCGTGGTGCTATTTCATTGGTTCTCGAATGCTCGAAAACTCACCACTTTTTTACTAGACCTTTTCCCTTGTGACACGTGTCATGATCTCGGCATTGTTCTCGGCTTTTCAGCTCCTTCGCGTTGCGCCATGTTTCCCGGATGTCCAAAGCTTCTCGTGCTGATTTCAATGAGGGAGCTGGTTTACGTACCTTTGTCCCACTTGTCCCACTTTGTTTTGGACTATTTGTTCCCATTTCGGCCCCTCCGGCAGAGATTCGAGCACTCTTTTGGGGAAAGCCCGAATGTCCCGAGATGGAAAACAGCCGTTTTCTTCCTGCTTTTCGGCCGGATAAGCTTCTCGCGCCGCCTCTCTCTTAGTGATTTATTGTCCCAAATGCTTAGCGGGCCGCCCTGAGCTTTTCGGTTGATCCGGGTCTTTTGGAATGTTGATGTGTCCCTACCGTCCCAAGGATTAGGATTGATAGATATTTCACAATTTTTCCCGATCAACCTACTTACATTGAATATTCGATGCATGTTTATCAAAATTATGCCCGAAAAGGGGGTGAATTTTGGATAACACCCGATCTCTCCTCCTCCTTTACGCTTTATCTTATTTACTATTTGAGTAGAAGAAATCTCTACATCGATTCTTGCCTACTGATCTTATAATATTGGTTTATCTTTTTGCCTTGATTATTCCTTTGAATGATGGTTTCTGTAGAAAATATTATGGAGCGTGAATGAGGTTTATAATTTTTCTTGTATTGTTTATATTATGTAGAACATGGCTTGAAAAAGGAATTTCCGATATGACTGTATTTGGATTTTACTATGGTTTTATAATAATATAAACTCCCATTAGGATTGGGGGCTTCTATTTGGAAAGAGTCATACTAGTTTTTTTGGTCTTTCTAGATAGCTCCATCTGAGTCATTCGATTATCATTTACCTTGGGCGATTATTGAAAACCCTCACCAGGCCCTCTGCTATTATTATCACTATGAGCTTATTATTAGATTGGAACCCTCCTGAAGCATGTGTTAATGGGTTTTCTATGACCTTTACCAATATGTTATGCATGCAAGTCATTATCCCGTGTGGATAATTCTTTGGCTTAATTTTGAGGCACTACTTGGATCTTTGAATTGGTTAAAGTAATATTGATACATCAACTCTCATGAATGTCAACATTCTTCAAGTTTGATTGATATGTGATGTCCTCATGCATATGAATTCAGGAAATGCTTGAAATATGAAATTATAAATTTATCTTATACTTTGACCTTGAAGCTTGTCGAAAGAATTTTGGTAGGAAAATAGATGAATAGGGAAGTTAAGATAACTACCCTAAAATGGAGTCATGCATAGCCTTAAGTAAAGGTGACAGCTACCATAATGGGACTGTGCATATCATGTATGACAGTAAGGATATAAGTCCACCTGAAATTATTTAACTTCATTTTATAGAACAATAATTAATACCCATAAATTGGGGTATGCAAGTGGAGGTTGAATTATATAACAGGGTATATTATGTTATCAGGTAACCAGTAAGGATAAATATGTTATTTCAATACTTGGTTAACGAGTGGAATATTTTCTGGCATTTACGATGATTATTATGTTAGCTAAAAATTGATACTTGCATCTCAATTGGGAGTTGAGATAATGTTGATACTTGTAATTATAGTGGCTTGGACCACGCTTACATATCCTAGTTAGTCAAATGTATCTTTGACATATTAGCAAAATATGACAATATTGTTGATCGTAACTCATTCCAATGAGTTGGACCCTTATACTAATAGAAACATATAAAGGCATGGAATAAGCAACCAAAAGGATACCTAATAATATATGAACTTGTGGATTGGTGGAATCTTTGTTAACATAAGTATATTCTTAAAATTGTGAGATAAATATCCAAATTATACTTACATATCACTGATTATCTATGAAGGTTTGATACTTGGGTAATATTGATGAATAATATAAGATTGATACTTGTATTTATTATATAAACTTAATGTCGTTGGTGCTTTTATTTAATTGAAAGATAATATTGTTGGATACTTATATATGTGAAGTAGGTCGAGGGTATTAGGTGAGCGTTATTATTATTACTGTAATTTAAGTATGATTGATTGCATGGTTAAGGTCAGTATATCTAGTCACTTGGAATTGTGTTCTTATGTAAGCATCTTAAGGAAGTGAACATTAATGAGTATGAAATGTATTATCATGAGATGTGCGCTTAAGTTTTAAATGTATGTTAGAAATTTATTTGATGAGGAGTATTGCAAACTTTCATTTATTTAAATGCTACATGGCATAAATTATTAGGTGAGGTTTATATCTTATCATGCTCAGCTTCTAGCGAACCTGACTCTAGTAAATATTTGTGCGAGATGGATTATGCGAGTATATTAAAGGAAAAGAGTGTAAAAGTTTCATCACTTCAATTATGAAGTTCTTTGTAGAAAGTTCAATGTGTTGTAATTTTTGTAACTTTTCTTGCAAGGAGTTTAGAAGATCTCTTGTCTTGGTATGTTCGGAAAACTACGTGGTGAAGTGTTCTTTCCTTTTGTTGTTAGACTAGTAACTTACCTTGGTGAGAAATGATATTCAATCATTACATTGGCAAAGTATTGTAAAACCTTGATTTTGAGAATAAAGTGTTAAGTCAAAAACTCTCGACACCTTGTAATGATGTGATATAAGTAAAATTAAATGAAGTGGTTAACCCTTATAGAAGTTAACTAATATATATATATATTCGAGATAAATTAATGTAGAGATGACTTACTTGAGAATAAGAGATTCTGAAGTACTCAAAGGTGAAACTATCCGTAAAGTAAATTTTTATAAATTGATATCCCTAGCTAAACTAGTGAACACTACCCCTTTTGGGTGAACTCTTAAATAAGCTCAAGGGAAAATAATGGTTAGTTTCTGGAAGATAATAAGATTTAGCAAGTAGGAGAAGACTTTAAGTGAACTACTCTACAAAGGTATAAGAAAATAACTCAGTTGGTAAGATAATTTGTGCGAATCATATATCAATCTTTCTAAAACATAAGTCATGAGTTAAAGGGTGTTTTATCAAAATAAATAACCTTCAATCATTTCTTACTCGGCTTGCCCTAGCTGTGAGAGTGTCAGAACAACCCAAAAATACCAACACATACAACACAGTGAAATACAAGATAATTTTTTAAAATTTTTTTTTTTACTTGTTTGACACATAACACGACGCAACATGTCATCACCAAGGATACAACTAACACTGTGAACAACTTGATACAAGGATGGCCATAAAGGCAGCACGGAGACGTTCACACCTATCAAGGACAATACATACATTTTTTTTTCTTCTTTTTGACAAGACAACATGGAAGTCCAACCACATGACACACTTACATTTAGGGCATCCCATGAGGAGCCTCTCTTAATTCTTAACTTACGTTCTTATAAAATTTCATGTAATGATTCACACAATTCTTTTCACAAGGGAGAACTTCTTTCTTTTCAACTATTGACTAAATAGCTTAAGGCCAAGCTTTCTAAACTAGGATCATCAATTTTATGTCCAAAGCTTTCTTATTCATTTGATTTTAGAACATTTTCCATTTCTTACAAGGTTAATTAATCTTACTCAAGCCACTAACACCTGTTTCATACCTCTATTGCACAGGTGAAAGCATAAGTTCCGATTGAGGGAAAGTACCGCTTAGGGTTTCATAACAATAACCTTCTTGTTTAAGGATCAAATTTTGACCTTGCTTAAGAAATATCACCATGAATCAAGGCAAGGGTTAACAGAATAGGACAACAGAATTTAGCTTCAGGGTCACATTGTTTACTATCAATCTTTCATTGAGGTTAAGAGTTTATCGAGATTGGTTAAATGTTCCATCTAGACTTTACTTAATTAGGTTTGACAAAGGAGGACATTTCAAACGATAGAGAGATATTTAAGGTTTTATTAATCAATTTCCCTCCTACTTATTAAATCCTATCATTTTCTAAAATCTAACCATTGATTTCACCATGAGATCATTTAATGTTTCACCGTAAAAGGATAATTTTTATTAGTTTGGTGTGGAAAATAAAAATGAGTAATCATATTTCATTACAAAAGATAGTTTCCTCTTGATTGTTCTAGGTCTCAAAGGTTATCTAGCAGATCACATCTACATTAATATATTCATATATATAAATTTTAGTTTAACTTTTATCAGGGACTATCCAAATTTCACTTTATAGTGCTTACAAACTCATTGCTACTAAGCCTTAGGAGGATTTACAACTCAACATTTTAACTCAAGAGCAAAGTTTAACGAGACTCGTTTGCGAAAACAAAACAAAGTTACATCAATTCTTTCCAACATGATACACAAGCCAAAGGGACATACTATCTCTATTGAACCATGACTAGGGAACAAGAGAGTAATAACATGGGACATGCCCTGCTACTATTCTAAGGATTAAAATAGACTAGAATATCCCGTAACCAAGCGGTAATCAATTTTCATCTTTCACGTGATAACCAAACAAACCAAAGTTTCAATAATTACAACAACAATACTCTACAATACATTTACTAAAGCACTGACCCTTCTTCTAAAATGTCCAAAGGCCCTTTCCAAATTTTTATAACATAATACTCATTCGTACAAAGGAACATCATAACCAAGATTGATGCAGTAATCTACAAGTTCTTCCATCATCTAACCACATAAGCCATCTGCAACAATTAATAACCTGAGTCAGTTCGCGAGAACTGAGCAAGATAAGACTATACATAGCAACAATAAGCTACTAGCTAACAATACCATGAAAGGTAACATTCTATTTCAAGAAATGGATCAAGTTCTAACCTCTAACAACCTTTTGAAACAAGATATAATTTTCAACATATCAACTAAGAAGAAATCCATAAATTTTAGTTATGAAAAATACCTCGAAAACTACAAAAGTTTGACAACCAAATACGCAAGACTATGAAATTTAAATGATTAGACACAAGAGTTGAGAGTATTAGGATTTCAATCATGTAATCCCGTAGATTACGTGATTGAAATCTAAAGTGTAACCCATCAATCCACATTCTCAAGGTGAAGTCAAAAGATAAAACCAGACCCGATCTTAGCTGCCAAAAAGAATATAGTTTTGGAATCGTTCCGTAGGGCCATAGGCCTAATAGGCTAGAAACGAACAACGAGGGTAAAAACAAGGTTCCATCATGCAACCAAAAAGGTTTAAAGGATGAAAATATTATATTCAAACCCACAACCATTATATCTTAGGTAATAAGTGACTTCATAGCTAATAAGGATGAGTGGAAATGACGATAAGAATGTCCGGAATAGGCATTGTCTAACAGCCTACCTACTGAACATAACCAGGGCCGGCATAGCGACAAGCCTCACTAATACCCAAGTTGAGTAGGCATTCTAGCATTCTAAACACATCCTTGCAATTTCCATAATACTTTAGATTTATAACCCTCCCGTTCTAGAGGAACATAGCCATGAATCTAGACTTGGTTGAAATTTTTCCGACGTCAACTCACTTTCTAATAACATAAATGATGTATACAAAGAAAAAGGTCTCTCAACTCTCCTTAATTTACATCTCATCACTAAGTTTATGGTAACCTATGCAGTGATTAAACACATAATATATCATTGAAGATAGATATCCTCCAATAATGAACTTCTATAACGATGTAATTACAATTATTACGTTCGATACATATACAAACTATTCCATAGCTTCTTTTCCCTTTTTAGACAACAAAATATATTCACGACCTTCCATCACAATCATTCTAAATTTGTAATGAAAGGTCACTCATCAAGAAGGAAGTACAAAACAAGTTTGACTAAATTAAGGAACTTCATGTTACCTTAAGCAGTTGATGAAAACCTTAACTTTCACGAACCGTGAAAGATATTACCTTACTCCATCAAGGCATTATGTCTATACATAATTAAATCGATCACACAAGGAATCATCAACATACCATATCTTAACACCATAAAGGTCATTAATTTTATCAAATTTTACTCATAGAAAGAGTAGAATCAAATGGGGTTCTATCAATAATTTATGCCCTTCTATCAACCCAGGACATATTTTCGGTCCAAAACTTCCTTCTTAACAAGCATATATATTGAACTTCTAATTTCTAAATGCCCTAATAATTTGCACGATACACGAAGTGCATAATCACGCTTATCATAAAAATAATAATAATAATTTAACTGTATATTTTCCTCCAGGGCAATAACATAATAGGAATCCAATACTAGTCAAAGCTGCAACATTCTAGGGGCGATTACATACCCAGGTTCACAAAAGAAACAACGACATTTTTGCAGAAGGAAGTAACTTTAAAATTATATATATATATATATATATATATATATTTCATATGATCAATCGAAGCATACACTGAGAACCTTTGCTTGTTTTATATATATAAAAGGGTTTGATTACGTCAACAAGAACAACCAACAGAGGTAAATCCGTATAACAAATCATTAACCATATACCTAACAAAAATCCACAAAATCACGATTTAAACCAATTTCTAGAAAGAAAAAGTTTCATTTCAAGAGGTTTATTAGATACTAGCATATTATGTATATGGTTAGTCTATCTTGCTGTTTTAACGCATCCACCGATCGTGAACATCTAGCGAGGATTGCTACTGACCACACGCCTTCCGCTTTATCCTCTCCTTCACTGGTCTTTTCTTGCAATATACCCCACCAGGATTCCCTTTTGAAGGCACGACTAGAAGAATGCAATAGGTGGCTTTCCAAACACTAGATTGCTTCAATGCATCTGCTTTGGGGGTGAGAGTCGAACTGCTTACCACTCAGTCTGAGAGCACTTGCGCTAGAAAGCTAAACACCAACCATGGTTTGAAGCTCGGACACAAGACATAAAGATTACATCGCTCCTGGTTCTGAAAGGCATCTACCGTATTGATACACAAACCTTTTCCTTCATCAGATTTGGGGACAACATCAACCTCTCGGTGCAAACATTTCAGCTGTAGCTTATAAGGTGTGATAATTCCAACAGAAACCTTTATGCCTGCCAACTTAGTGACTCGTTGAAGAAACTCATATAATAGCAAGCAAATTGTTTTTCATGAATATTCTGATATGAAACAGATCGGCCTCTATGAGGTTCTCTTCCACGAGTTACATCATACAACAAGTAAGATCTCAATAGAGAATCTTTGTAAATAAATTTCATTAGGTCTGCTGGAAACACCCTCACTGCCACAAAGAACGATTATGAAGAAACAAAACTCAGTACATGATCTGAGTCTGAAAAATATCCTGCTACCTTCATCTCCCAAGACATTTTCTCCAACATTGCATAGATCTCCTGTGCCCGTGGGTGTGATCTGTCACCTTGAAGGAGAATCCCGAATTGAAGATGCAGTCGATACAGAGCAAATAACATCACAGTTGGACGAGCACAACCCAAACATTGAAAACTCGCACTGAGCCATGGAAAGCTTGAGCATAGCAACAAAGTGTATCCGAAGCAGATCAAACTGGGGAAAAGACCAGAGAGCCATTGAAACACAAAACAGAGCTCCAAAATATTACCCAGCTCGAAAGCACAGAACAGAGCTCTAATAGCAGTGTCAATGACGCCCAAAGCTTAAAAACAGAGAAGAAAAAGCAAGATGCATGGCGACCAACAGACCTGGGAGTACAAGCTCGAAGAAATCTCCTACAACAAAGGCAGGTAAGAGATTTACACAGAAAAACCACGACTTGCAAATGATACAGAGCTCCCAGCATGCGGCCATAGCTAAAATGCAACTTAAATGCGAGCTACAGTAGCAAAAATAGTAACCTCCAAGCAAAATGTGAGCTCAAAAATAGCAAAATGGCCGCTGATTTTCTGGGATACGTTTACTTCTCTACCCTGTAGCTGCTGCATAAAGTCAAGCACTTCCTCACGGCACTTTCCTAGGAGGATTTCGGTTCTACGCTCCACTGAACTGCCTGTACAACATGATTTTGAGAACCCACGCCCACCCTCGCAACAGACAAGGAAGGAAATGAAGGCAACACGTCTGCTTCGCTAGCTTGAAGCTTCATCTAAAATGGCCATACAAACTCACGCGGCCAGCAGGGAAGGCGCCCAAGGAGGAACCAGAATGGAAAATGCCTGGACAGAGCAAGTTTTGCTGGCCTCTCACCCACTCCACACGCAGCCCAAGAAGAATGCGCCCAACACTCCACCTATACGCATTGAAAGAGAATCAAGAAGAGATCATGGCGAAGAAAAATGGGACTCCACCCACTCCCGTCTCCCTCACGCAAGGACAGAGAGAAAACACGGTGGTCATTTCAACCCGCAGGTCAGGTGGTTGGGAGGAGGCCAAGGTGGCAGTGGAGGTCGATGCCCACGGGGCATTACAACAAGCTCACGATGATAACAGGGAAAGTAGCCCCCAGTTAAAAAAATGCCTACGACATGATTATTGTTTCTTCTTCCTTAACATTTTTTTACCTAGTATAACCTTGACTATGATGTTACATGCTCTCCTAGCACCCTACTTTTTGTAAATAAACTATACTATTTTCTCTAAAATAATACATTTCTAAAAATCAAGAATATTCTTGTAGACGAATAGGTCCATTTCATGAGTTATATTTATTTAAATTTAATTATAATATTATGTGATTAATTGTAATGAACAATAATATTTTCTCCTAATTAATACATTTAAAAACTAGAAGAATATTTCTATATACAAATGGATGAGTTTATGTATAGGTCGATGCCCACTGGGCATTACAAGTGTCATGTGGTTGGACTTCTATGTTGTTCTGTCAAAAAAGAAGTGTATTATCTTTTTGAGTGTGAACGTTTCGTCTTTGACCTTGTGGTCATCCTCTTAACAAGTGGTTCCCGAGTTGGTTTGTAACCTTGTGATGATATGTTGTGTCGTGTTATGTGTCAAAGCAAGTAAAAAAAAAAAAGTTATCCTCAGTATTTCACATGTGTTGTTTGTGTGTGAATTTTTGGGTCGTTACATTTAAACTGGTAAAATAATAAAATTATGATGTAATGAAAGTCCAAATTTACAATATCTTAATTTTTAAAAAATCATCGTAATTACAATAAATCTTTATGTATTACATAAATAAATACATAACAAACAATTGAATTCAAACAAGAAGAAATGCAAGATCAATAAACAAACAAAAACCATCAAATTGTATGTAGGACATTGGAATCTCTTATCAAAATCATTATAAAAATTGTAAATAATAAAATAAATAACTTTAGCTTCTACTTGGATTTTAGTGCTAAAATTAAAACCCATTTGGATTCTTATAACTTCAAGAAAAAAATCAGATTTTAACCACTAAAATTAAAACCCATATAAATTTTAACTAGTAAAATGCATTAAATTAGATTTTTTCGAATTAAATTAAAGAAAATGTGCATCTATACATTGAAACACCCACACTAACTATGTCACCGACAAATACATCGAGATATTCTTGGTCAGATTTCACAGCCAAGAGCTTCACCTCACACACAATATGCATTCAAATCTACTACACACAAATGATGTATTGCCATATTAGACTACTCCATTAAAGACACTCACCCTTCATAATCCTCCCTGAATCTATCCACAACCCTCTTCCTCAACTCCTTAGGCATATAGTTGAGCCGCATTGTCTTAAGCACAATTGTACTTGTTGGCCTCCACATCAACGCTATTGAAAAATGATAAGAGAGAAGATACCAATGATGACTTGGAGGGGTGGTTTCAATGGACAAAGAAGCTTATCTTTGCATGCTCGATCCCTCTACAAAGAGCTTATCTCCTTTGCCCTGCATTCTGCCATCTTGGATAGGTCCAATCAACCTTTGCATTAGGGAACAACTTGACACTTAACTCTGTTATTCTTTGCAAGGGTCACACCGTGTGAGCTCCTCAAGTGACTCGACCTTTGTTTTGCTTAAAAGTAAGCCCTAACTACCTTTTCCTCGAGCTCCTTTGTTGCATACAAACCGAGCTAATCTAATCATCTCGTCCCCTAGCTTTTCTACACACCGAGCTTGAACTGATCTAAGTGATCTGGATCAAGACCATTGCGAGCCCATCCTGCCCTTTGGCACCAACGTGGCTCCCATAGAGACTTCTCAACACCCTACATTGCGAGTCACGAATTGAAGTCACCTTTTGAGATCAGTTGAACACTTTTCTCCAAGCTCTGCCCCCACCTCAGATATCTATCTCAACCCATATCGAGCTCGTGGACACCGTCATCACCAATCCGGCACTATGATAATTCTTCACCGAACTCCTCGTCTTATGATTATTTGCTAATGCACAACCTTTAGTTTGGTGGATGTAATCTGAAACAAAACAACAATCGAACACAAGAATACCATTGACTATGATAAGACAGAATGACGACAAATCTGAAATATCAAAATAAATTATAATATTCACATGAAACTGTTACAATCTCACCCATGAGATACTTCAACAAGACTATGGGAGAAACTTTACAATTACACCTCTTGATGGCTTCTTCAACACACCTTTAACTGATGGCTTCCTTCGCACACTTCCTACAATATTTCTCACTACTTATTTCTATGCTAAATGAGGGGGGTAGCCTCTCTATTTATAGAACTTCCAGGCTTATCCATCTTATCTCTAAGATAGGATAAGAAATCCACTCTGACGAATCATATTCCATACCTTAACTCTTATCTTGTACATGTAGGCTTATCTCATAAGATAAGATAAACCTTATCATTTTACATGGGTTCCACATTTTTAGACTTTTTACAACATTCCTATTGTACTTTCTAATCATGTAGACTACTTCGTACTCCACATTATTGGCCACTTACGACACCCACAACATATTGTACGACGACGCCTGGCTATCTTATCTTCTATCAAGTACCGCATTGACGCTACTACTAATTACACTTAACAACATCCTATTCCTAATACATACATTAATGAAATAGAAATTTTGGAGGAAAATTTTAGTGTCGACATCTTCCCCCTTCCTAGCTTCTACTCCGTCCTCGAGTAGACTATTCTGGTGCTTGGAAAATCTTCAACTTGTCGTGGTTGACCCATTTCATAATGGGAGTGCCATCCAATTCCTCTCCAAATGCAGACGTACCATTTTCATGCACAGCTACTATTTTGTAGGGCCCCATCCATTTTGGAAGAAATTTTCTCTGTCTTCTTTTTTTGTATCTGGAATCATATACTAGAACCAAGTCATTCACTTGAAATGGAGACCACCGGATCTTTTGATCAAAGTACTCCTTCTGCTTCATTTTCTTCTTATGGCTTGTATCCTTCGCTATTTCCCTCATTTCTTCTAGCAAATGAAGATGTACCAACCTTTCTTTTACTGAATCATTTTCATCCATCCTTTCATTTTTCATAACTCTCACAGTGGGAATATCAAACTCAATAGGAAGAATTGGATCAATGCCATAGGCCAACTGAAATGGGGAGTATCATGTTGCTGACTTTGATGTTGCCCTATATGCCCACAATGCTGCATGAATCCTTTTATCCCATTTATGTACCTGCAAGGCTGCATCTTTTGCTAGAATTTGACACACAAGACAAAATTTGTTCGCTCCACTGTCCATTTGTGCTTGGCTTGTATGTTGTTGCCTTCCTGTGCTTGATAGAAAACTTATTGACTAGGGCTTCTACCACCTCATTAATGAAGTGGCTTCCTTGATCTGTTACAATTTCTAATGGACAACCAAATCTGGTGACAATGCGTTCATATATGAACCTTGCCACTTCATCCATGGAATCATTTTTCAATGGCCTAGCTTCAACCCACTTGGTTAAATAACTGTGGCAACTACAATATACTTATTTTGACGTGATGTAGTTGAAGTGGACCTACAATGTCTATTCCCATTTTCAAAGGGACCAAGGGGAAGAATAGGACATAATGGAGTCTGATGAAGTCTTACGGTTACCATGTGTTTGACAAATATCACATGTCTTACAATAATTATAACAATCTTTAAAAAGAGTGGGCCGGTGATAACTCGCATCCAAGATCCTTCTTGCTTTGTAAGTTGTCCAGAGAAGTGCCTCCACATGTACCATTGTGGAATTCTTCTAGCAGCTCCTTTCCTTGATCACGTCCAACTGCCCTCTTGTACTGTCCATCAGGTCCTATTCAAATAATGCTCCATGCAGAATAGAATATGGACGACTAGCTTGAGTAATCTTTCTCTTAGTCTTTGCATTGGCACCATCAGGAAACTTGAATTCATTCAGATAATTCCAAATATCTATGTATTCACTAGGGATTGTGTCAAGGGAGAACAATGCTGCATCGGGAAAATCATCATCATCACAAGATGATCCTAAACCATCATAGGCTCGAGAGAGTGCATCTGCATTGACATGCTTCTTTCCTGGCCTATCTATAATATCAAATTCAAATTCTTGTAGCAAAATTATCCATCTTGCTATCCTCCCTGATGGGTTAGGCTTATTGACAATATATTTCAGAGCCTGATGATCCGTTACAACTATAAATTTCTGCCCTAGCAAGTAATTTCTAAACTTCTTTACAAAGAAAAATGATAGCCAAAAGAGCCTCTTTTTCGGCCATAAAGATAGTTTACCTCAAAGACTGCTCATTTGTCTCGCTCCCAAAGTAAATCGGATGTTCATTCCCATTTTCATCCTTTTGGCTCAAAGTACTACCTAGTGCATCTGAGGCATCAAAGTGTACACAATGAATGGCTTGCTCCAATCTGGATTCTTCAAAATGGTGAAGACACCGGTGGCTTCCTTCAGCTTGTCCAAAAGCTTCATGCGCCTTGTTTCCCGGTTCATAAGCAACATCCTTCTTCAAGAACTGCAAGTTAGTGGTCATGCAATCTTTGAGAAATTCTTGATGAACCTTCTATAGTAACCCACATGGCCTAAAAATGATCTCAACTTACTTCTATTCATAGGAAATGGTAAATCTTTGATTTTTGAAACTTTATCGTGATCGCACTACAAATACCATCTCTGGATACAACATGCCCTAACAAAATGCCTTTAGAACATCCAAAGACACACTTTCAGTAGGGTTTAGTGAGGCTTGTGCTTCATCTAACCTTTGAAATGCTGTCTCCATCTGTGCAGTGGTCCAACTTGCTCCCATAGATGCAAAATCATCCGTAAATACTCTGATGAAGGTCCCAATGTAGGGTTCGAACACCCTATTCATCAAACGCTGAATGTTGCTGAGCATTACACAACCCAAAAGGCATAACTCTATAAGCAAACGTTCCCAAGGAGTGGTGAACGTGGTCTTCACCGATCTTTCTCTGCTATACGAACTTGGTTGTAGCCGCTATATCCATCAAAGAAAACTATAGCACTCCCACCAACTACTTTGTCCAAGATCCGATCTCGAAAATGGAAGAGGGTAATGATCCTTCTTTGTTGCCTTATTGAGCTTCCTATAATCAACACAAATGCATAGCTTCCCATTCTTTTTTATTGAGATCACAATGGGAGAAACCCATTCTGAATTCTCCACAACAAATATGAATCCCGCATCAAGCAACTTATCTATTTCTTCTTTTACAGCCTTGGAAAAATTAGGATTCATTCTATATGGCATTTGCTTTATGGGCTTAGACCATCTACCAAATCAATACAATGTTCTACCCAACTTACTTGACGGAGTTCCTTGTAATCAAAAGTGAATAGGTGTATGTACCTTCGAAAGAGCCGGAGGTAGGATTCCTTCTCACTCTCCATCACAAAGATCACCAATCTTTATTTGTTGGAGACGATCATCAACTTCTTCTTCGAGATAATTTTATGGGGTCATGAGTTGGTGTGACTGGAAGGATATCCATGATTGAAACATCCACCTCACTTTCTTCATCTTCAAAGTGTCCACTTCATTGGGTACTAGAGTAATCGAGAGGATGTCCAATCATCAGCTTCATCACTTGAATCCACAAGGGTTCTCCTTTATGATGTCGAGGATCACATTTATCTTCACCCTCTCTCTACCACATCCAAGTGTCATGAAACCTTCATTCCAAAGAGTTTCTTGCATGAACTCTCTTAGCCATGGTCTTCCCAAAGAAAGATTGGGGTACGCAATGCACCATTTTTCATCACCCGAAAGTCTACCACACATACCACACCCATAACAGATATTGCCACATTTGAAACTACACCTTCTGGTTTAGTTTTTCCTTTATTTAATGACCTTAACATAAGTGTTGAAGGGCGATCAATTTTTAAACCCAACATATTCATTACAGACTCGGTCATTACATTAATCGCAGCACCTCCATCAACTAAGACATCATGAATTGAAATAGCATTACATAATACCTCACTTGTGGGAGCATAGGGATCCGCCTCTGCCTCCAAAACAGGGACCTCAACCTCCTTCCTTCTTGAGTATTGAGTCCACCTCGCAATTCCCGCCTCTTCTCGAAGACATAGCCAAGAGTTGACCATATGTAATATTTGCAGCCTTTTGGACAGATCTTCAAGATGGAGTATGGTCCTTGCCCCTGAAAATCGAGAAAATCCCGCACACCCAACTTTCTTCTCTTATGTTTCTTACTAGTTTCTCCTTTCATCTTCTTAGATCATTTCCATCTTGATTATCTTTTTCTTTCTTTCTTTTTTTTTGTTACAAACACATCTACTTCATTATTTCTACTCTTATCTACTACATCAAGAGAATTCACAGTGCTTTTCCTTTATCATTATCTCTTTACTGCAGATGTAGAAGCTCTATCTGACAATTATACTTATAATGACCCTTTTATAACAACCATAACAAACAAATTCGAAATATTTCTTTTTAGACCTCTATCTCCTCCCGAGAACTAAATTCCTTTCCTCAAGAAGATTAATAGTTAATCGACCCATCTTTTTTGAGAAGATCTTCATACTCAGAGATGTACTAGGAGAAATATTTGTGCTCACCGGAGTGGTTGTGGATTCTGACCAAAGGTGCCTTTGGTGTAGGCTCTACTTTAGCAACAATTTCTTTGGGCTCCTCTTCCATGCTTTCTTCTTGCCTTCTTGCAATCTCCTTTGCTTGTTCAATGGTAGGCGGGCGGTCATACTTCACTCGTTGTCGATCTCTGGTTTCATCCCAAAAATGAAGTGCTTACAGAGGAGATTATCCACGCCATTCATCAACCCATCCGCTAGTCCTTCCTTTCGGATCCGGCATCGAGCTTCCTCCTTAGCTCTAGAACACGAGCATGATAATCCCTTATCTTCTCCTTCTCTCCTTGGGATAGCTTTGTGATCTCGATCATGAAATCTGCATATTTCTTGTTCACCAAATTCTTCAAGAAAACTTTCAGCTTAATAAATCCCATGAATTTTTCACATTTTCACCTAGTGTTTCAAACCACCTAAGTGCTCGAACCATCCAAAAAGGTAGGAAAAATTCAGTCCATTGTTCCTTCTTATGAGGCCATTACAAATACAAGATCGTTTAAACTCTTGAATGAAAGAAGAAGCATCTTCATTAGATTGAGCTGAAAAACAGAATCTTTCCCATTTTCAAAAGTAACCACCGTGAAATACCAACCCACAAGTACAATTAACAAGACTTATGTGCACAAATAATTGGAATCACTATACTAGAAAGTGACTTTACACCTTTCTACAAAGAAAATAGAAATGACCACGGTAAACTATGGTAAAACTTGACTTATCATGCGGTAAAAATGACTTTACCGTGGTAAACACTATTCACTGTAAAAAGTGAAGTTATCATGCGGTAAATACTATTCATGGTAAAAAGTGACTTTCATCATGGGTAATTACTATTCCCAAAGAAAAGGACTTTACCAGTAACTACTATTCATGGCAAAAATGACTTTAACATGGTAACTACTATTCACTTGGTAAAAATGACTTTACCATGGTAACTACTATGCACAAAGAAAAACAAGGTTACCCTCCAATTAATTTTTGCCTAAGTGGGAATATCTCTCCGTAAAATCCACTAACGAGGAATGGTCCTGCAACGGAACCAAAATGTCATCTCCAATCCGGCACTATGATAATTCTTCACCGAACTCCTCGTATATGATTATTTGCTAATGCACAACCTTTAGTTTGGTGGATGTAATCTGAAACAAAACAACAACCGAACACAAGAATACCATTGACTATGATAAGACAGAATGACGCGACAAATCTGAAATATCAAAATAAATTATAATATTCACATGAAATCTTCATAATCTCACCCATGAGATACTTCAACAAGACTATGGGAGAAACTTTACAATTACACCTCTTGATGGCTTCTTCAACACACCTTTAACTGATGGCTTCCTTCGCACACTTCCTACAATATTTCTCACTACTTCTTTCTATGCTAAATGAGGGGGGTAGCCTCTCTATTTATAGAACTTCCAGGATTATCCATCTTATCTCTAAGATAGGATAAGAAATCCACTCTGACGAATCATATTCCATACCTTAACTCTTATCTGTACATGTAGGCTTATCTCGTTTAAGATAAGATAAACCTTATCATTTTACATGGGTTCCACATTTTTAGACTTTTTACAACATTCCTATTGTACTTTATTGACTGCTACCGTACTCCACATTATTGGCGACATCGACACGGCGCCGTTATCTTCTATCGGACCTACTACTAATTACACTCAACAACATCCTATTCCTAATACATACATTAATGAAATAGAAATTTTGGAGTAAAATTCAACGTGGCTCCCATGAGACTTCTCAACACCCTACATCATGCAGTCACGAATTGAAGTCACCTTTTGAGATCGACGCTAACACTTTTCTCCAAGCTCTGCCCCCACCTCATATATCTATCTCAACCCATATCGAGCTCGTGGACACCTTGGGCCTTTCGATTTGTTCCAAATCATGTTGTGCATGCTCCCAAGCAAGAAGATATTTGTGTACAATTCGATCCTAGCTTTATTCTCTGCCTCTCAAGATGGCTTATGTAACAAAGAAGCAAAAAAATATAAGGCGATAGATAAAATGTCTGAATGAATCCCAAGCAAAGGCCATAACCCTAAATGATAATATTAAATATTTGGTTTTTAGGTATTTTTGCTCAAGTATTCGTTGAGCTGACATCACCAACTTGCTAGAAACTTGGGATTTGACCTTAATAGTCTTATAATAGTAGTGTACTTATTATTTTAGAATTTTTGATAATTGTTTAATACGTCTTGTCTAATGTATCTATGAGTCACACATAGATCCTAGAAAGTTGAAGGTGATTGTTTGTAGAAGCCATCAAAAATATTTTTTAAGATTTAAAAATTCACACAAATTGTTAACAATCATTTTTTACCATAGCCCTTCTTTTGACAGTTTTAGAAGTAACTTGCACTTCTCTATTGTCAAATGATTTTTACATTTTATTTTTTTTGACATGTAAATTTTTACCCACCCTTTTCTAACGAGTTTGAGGCCTTTAGAAGGGCTGTGACGGGCTCAATTTTAAACCCTGATGACAAATATTGTTTTGTACATGCATGCTCCCAAAAACAATGACTTTATTCACCTCAAGTTGGTGCCCCTTCCTAATAATAGGAATATGCAAAATTAAAGGCTTGACCTTCACTTCATCCTCATGCATCGCATTTTATACTTGGCGCCCCCATTATATAATGTTTTATTTAATTAGAAACTCTGACTTTGACGCCAAGTAATAGAAGTACATCTTTATATTATTATTTCATTCTATTTCAGCTATTTGAATATATTTTAAGTATCCCTTTTCCAAATAAAATATAAAAATACCCTTAGACCTCTTAATTTATTTATTTTCCCTCTTTTAATCACCCCTTAGCCTACGCAAAATAACAAAAATAGGGTTTAGGTATCGAGAATTAATTAATTTTGAAAAGGGGATATTACAAAAGAAACAATGAAAGAGAAGATGAGTAAAAACCATGGGTCAGGATAGGATTAGTTTTTTCGGTTTATAATTGTAGTTGTATAATTTATTTTACTTCTACATTCACTAAATAAACATATTTGAATATTTGTTTTGTTGGTTGTTGCAAAAGATCACACTTTTCATAACAACCTTCGTCAATATGTGATGCACTAATTCCACTTAAATTGTGTTCACCATGGCAAATGAAATACCGATTTGTATATGTTGACACCACAATCTTGTCAATACCTTGATAAAGTGAAATAATTTATTATTCTAGGTATTTATGAAAAATAGAAATAAATATAAGGGCCATAGTGGCTCAGTCTGATGAAAATACCATAGCCACAAATTGATGATAAAGGTGCTTCTGATTTCTTAGACATGAGATAGTCCGTGCATCGATCCTTTAGTTCATGTGTGCATTTTTCTTTATGATGTTGATGCTTCTTTTCATTCTTGTGACATATTTTTTCCTTTTTATCATTTCCACCTACCAAGCCAGGTTGACTCTCTAACCTATTTGTCTCATGCGTGTCCTTTTGAACTTTTGATTCACTAGAGCAACTACCATTGTTGGAAATAAAATCAAATTATGTATTAGTGCCAAAAGAACAAGAATTCTCTTCAATGTCATCTATATTTTTAAACTACACATTCTATATTGAGCCCCTATAATAAAATAGTTATTGAGTGCAAACTACAACATATGAAATGTTCCTAGCATAGGATAGTGCACACTCGTATGAGTACCACCATTTTTTGCTCATTGCTTAGAAGACACCTTTTGATCCATGTATGCAAACTTCTCCTTAGACTTTGATCTAGTTGTTGGTGACATTTTTTTGTAATGCCTACTTGGACCAAATTGTTGCTCTCTACAAAAACCTTGTGTTTTGATAAAATAAGAAAATATATTTTCTTTGTACTTAAATCCCAATGCAACTAACTAAAAAATACGGAGTTATATAAAATACAAATTTAAGCTTCCAAACTTTAGTTGCAAACATGATGATCTACAAAGCCTAACAACATGTTAAGTGCCTATAAAATTATACGCTAATGGTTGTATCTATTTCTTGTATTTCAAACTACAAATATTGTTTGCAATCCAGAGAGGATTTCAATATTTTATCCCAAACTTCAAAGATTTCAAAATTTTCCCATAATGACCAAACTAAAGTTGCACGCCAACTATTTTACAAAATGTGTACAAGAAATGCTATCTCATAGACTACAATGATTTCAGGCTATACACAAAATGGGAGGATGATGAAGGTAAAGCAAATATTTGACCAAATGCTAGAAAGAAACTTGGGATCACGAAATGCCATGATTGTAGGATACACTTGTAATGAAAACATAGAAGAAGCTTATCAACTATTCAATGAAATGCCTTAATGAGAATGAGTTTTGATCTCATGGAATACAATGATAACATTATTATATTAGAATGGCACAATAGAGTACACATGGAATTTGTTTGGTTAAATTTCTAAATGAACTAGATTACATGGAACACTATGATTATCGATCCTATCTATAATGATATGATAGAAGATGTACACCAATTATTTGAGGAAATTCAAGAACGAAATGTAGTTTCATGAAATTTAATGATAATTGGATATGTAAAATGTGGGAATATTAACGATGCACTAACACCTTGAGGTTTTGGTGTAATGGTTCATTACAAGTGGTATCAGAGCTTATCTTGGCTAGAACTACGTCAAAACCCTAATTGTGAAGATTCGACTATATCTAAAAAAAGTTAGTAATTTTTTTTGAAATTTTTTATTGGTGTTTTGAATTCACCCGAGTAAGATCCTCTCCAAATTTCAAGATTTTGAATTGTTTTGCAATTTTGTTCTATCATTTAGGGTTTTTCAAAAATTCACTATTCATGCTATAATTTTGGGAAATTTTCTAAGTTTATTATATTTTCAGAAATATTTCCTAAAATTAGCTAGGATTTGTTCTCTAAGTTTCTCCCTATTAAGATAATAACCTTAGAGAACCCCAAGCCCTAAATTTCTACCCTAACCTTGATATCCCAAGACACAAACCCTATATCATGACAAGGAGATCAACTAGAGGCCAATGGAAGGGTAAAAATCTCAATAAGGAAGATGTGGATTTTGAATTTTCAGCTTCGGGGCATCAAAGATAGTCTTCCAACTTGAGGACAAGGTGAACAATAAAATGAACAATATGCTGGAATATTTTGGTCATAGCTTGAACATAATGAAGGGTGAAGTGATTTTAGAATTAGACAATAGATTGAAAACAGTGAAGGGTGACATGAAAATAGAATATGAGTCATTTAAGAATGAGTTTCTACTGTTGAGCTCATGCATGAATTATAACAATAATTTCCATTCAAGTTACATGGATTCCTCAAGCAATGCACACACAAATAAAAATATCTCCAACCAAGGAGGATCATCTGCACAACTTGGTGGATCTTATAGCCAATGGCGTAACAATATCCCAAAAGTGGAAATGCGCAAGTTCAATGGGAATGATCCAATCACCTGGATTAACCAGATGGATATTTTTAATCTTCATCAAGTCCAAAATGGACAGAAGGTATAAAATCCTTGTATTTGGAACCATAACAATTCACTTAGTATCATTGGTTGTGTACTCAAAATAAGAAGAAGGTTCTTAACGACACTTGGTCAGTTTTTATGGAGGAGATGCAAATGCACTATTTTAGTAGTGTGGCTGAGAACTACTTTAGCCAATCGGTAAAGATAAGGTAAATAGGGTTAGTAAACAATTATATTCAACAACTTTAGAGCTTGTCATTGTATGTGGATATAATTATATATGACAATCTAAATGATCTATTCTGGGAGGTCTCAAGGATCACATCCAACATGAGGTATGAATGTTTGATCCTCTCACTGTTTATGAATCTATTATCATGACGCGTAGTGTAGAGGAAAAATTTGTTTCTAATGAAGTTAACACATATAAAAATATTAACAGTCCCACACCATCACTCCCTTAGCCTACTAGATTGACTCTTCAACAAATTGAAGAGAGATGAGAAAAAGGATTATGTTTTAATTGTGATGGAAAATACAATAAAGGACATCGATGTGTTGAAATGAAGTCATTTCTACATAAAGGCCATTAATGATGAAGAAAAATAAATCGAGGTTATGGATGAACTAGGGTTTGGAGATTCCTAACTTACGATTTCTTGTCATGCATTGTCAGGTGTTATCTCCCCACAAACCCTCAAGGTGAGGGGTCATTTAAAGGAACATCAAGTAACATTATTGATTGAATATAAAATCACAAATAATTTTATCAATAATAAGTTGGTTGCATGTTTGAATTTTTATTTTATCCAACCCCAAAATTTTAGGTCATGGTTGTATATGGAGGCACAATTAATTGTTCAAGGAAATGCCATAATATCAAACTTGATATGGGAGAATACAAGATAGATTCCCCTATGTTTACTATTCCTATGGGTGAAGCAAATATTTTTGGGATTCCAATGGCTCTCAACCTTGGGAACAATTGAAATGAACTTCCAAGAATTATTAATGAGTTTTTGTTCACAAGGAAATATGTTTGAGTTGACAGGGTTACATGTAAAGTCTCCTCAAAGGGTGAGCTCTCATCAAATATAGATCATCAAAGGGGCCTACATCACAAATGTTTTCAATGAAATATAAATAACCTCTAACCTACATACCACCACATTCTAAAAAGAGGAGAAAAAATATTTAGTTATTGTTGAGGATATGCCATTAGTCAAGACACCTAAGAAATATATTTTTCCAAAATCTCTCCTCATTTCCAGCCACCACCCACCATATCAACCTTGAAGATCCACCCAAAGGTTCAATAAGTCAAAGAACATATTGAACACTAAAAAAATAAGGTAATCCATGAGTATCAAATCAAGGAGAAGATTAGTGACAAGGCAACAAAAATATGGGAGGAAGAGGATTTCTTGTACCAACATCCAACTATCATCGACATTAAGGATTGCACTTATGTGAAGAAACATCTAGAATTGGCCAACATTGGGGAAATTGTTTCTTTGAAGGGAAAAGGCATACTGCGCCCTTAACCCTAGGTCATATATTGGGATATGGATAGTCGACTTGTGGCTAACATAATCTCTTATCATGTCATACCATCTTTATTTATCCATTCATATGCTTAGTGGGCCAGCCTTAGGGATTTGGATAGTATAGTAGGGTATATATAGGAGTTAGAGAGTAGGATATGGTCATCATATTGAGCACTTGAGTTTTATTGTATGGCTTGGAGGTTTCCCCTCAAAGTGGATAAGTCATTATGCTTGCATATTGTGATGATTTATCAATATTTTGGAGTTCTTTGGCGTTCTATTGTTGTTGATATTCAAATATATTTAAGTAATTTCATTACATTTGGTATCAGAGTAATCAATCGTGTTTGAATCCCACTTGGTTGGTTACATCGTGTAATCAGGGCCCGTGAGGCACCTAAACGTTGGTGAAGTGGGGCTCACACATATGGGAGTGCAAGTACAAAACCAACCCAAGGCCAAGATATGCGAGAGTGTGGCGGGATGATATGATCCTCATGTATGGATTTCACTAATGCCTCGAGGTTTTGGTGTAACAGTTCATTACACATGACTATAGGATACACATATAACCGAAAAATAGAAGAATCTTATCAACTATTCATGAAATGCCTCAATGAGAATGAGATTTGATCTTGTGGATTATAATGATAATCTTATGCTATTAGAATGGCATAATAGAGTACGCATGGAATTTGTTCGGTGAAATTCTTAAACGAAATAGAGTTACATGGAACACTATGATTGGTGATTATATTTGTGATGATAGGATAATAAATGTACACCATTTTTTTGATGAAATTCAATAAAAAAATGTTGTTTCATTTAATTCAATGATAATTGGATATGCATAATGTGGGAATATTGATGGTGTACATTGTGTTATCAATGCATGCACTAGGAAGGCATCATACAATTGAACCAATCCACCCTCTCTAGTGTTATCAATGCATACACTAACATTGTAGCCCTATAATGGGTCAAAAAATATTACAAAGGAAGACATCATACTTTATAGATAATATTAATATCAAAAAAGGGTATTGAAAATCAGTTTGTGGAAATAAACAAAGACAACCAAATTTACCTATTTGTGGGAGTGTAAAAGTGATTAAAAATCCGAAATGAATATATTTTGTATGATTGCAAAATCCTAATGTATATACATGATCTAGATAAGGAAAATTATAAAAGATGCAGTGATCTTATCAAATATATTAAGAATACAAAGATCCTATTTTATAAAGAAAAGGAAGAAGAAGGGACTGATAACTCAACAATCACTTATTTTTGTATAAAAATATGTAAGTGAGCTGTGTAAAATGTTGATATTAGATCCTAATTAAATTTTATGTTAATTCCTTGAAGTTCCATTCTGAAGCATGTCCATGTTCTGATTCAATAATTAGTATTCATGTTTTATTTTAAATGCGTATTCTTGATCACTATCTCTTTTTTCCTTGAATTATGTTGATTGTATAACTATTTTGCAAATGTGAATTAACTCTTGTCTTCCCTTGAGCACTATTTAGTGGAAGGACTATGAGATCAATCGAGACTATAACCTGTTGTAAGTTCTCATGCCATGATCCAAGGATCTCTTCTAACAATGGTTTCATTGTTGGGACCCCAAAAAAGGTAAGATGGATGCTGGGATAAAGAGATGTGGAGTGATGGTTGTAATAGAAGATGAAACAATTTGCGGAAGATGAAGATACTATGAAGGTAATTCCTGTAGAGAATATCTAATTGGAGCATATTTATGTAGATATTCATGAGATTTTTTGGTGCAATATTCTTGAATAGATAACCACTTGGTTATATCCACTGGAATTTTATTGTTTTAGATGTAAAGACAATGAGGAATATGAATGGATGAAGGAAAAAATTGAAACATTGCACAAGTTGGATGTTCCACGAACTCGTGATGTAGAATATTAGATGCAAACTAAAATTGATGGGTGTGTAAGTGCTATTTCTATCTAGTTTTTTTATTAATTTGATTATGCCAAATCATGTTTTTTTTGCATTGTAAGGAATTTTTTTACATGAATCCATTTCTTATTGAAGATGATAGTTATGGAAAATGATATGGTTCCGATTATGTGCAATATGGAGTAATTGAGTAGGTGCCAAAGGGATGTAATACTAGAAGATGAAGATTAAGGGGAAGGGGGTGAAATTAAAGATGAATCTTGAAGTGTATGAGAAGGATCAAAGAGAATAAAATAGAAGAATTGAAAGAATGATGAGAGAAGCCAGACATTGCAATAGATGGAGAGACTCAAGAATTTATGGGGGAAAGATGAAGCCAACTATGAGTAGTAGTAGAGTAGGGAAAGTGTATAAATGAGGGAACGAGCCTCCAAAATATTTTGAATAATACATTGAGGGAGAAATTTGAAGTGACCAAGAGGGTGTGTATCAAAGCGTGGACCCTTATTGAGAATCCCAAAAGGAAATTGAGGAACCAAAAGAAGAAAGTGAAGGTAGAGGATTAGAAGTAGTTAGAAGTATATTGATGAAACAATTGGTGTTGAACCTGGAGAATCCTTCATGGAAGCTATGGTGTTGCGAAGATTAAGAAAATTTAGTTTTTAGTGAAGAAATTAGACCAGATCCACAAAGGTCTGTAGAAGATTATAGTAGCTTTCTTTTAGGATATATGTTCCTTGAGCTATAAAAATAATTAATTACTTGGGTTTGTCTAAATGATTGGGAGAAAATTGAAACTATACAAGAATTTTGAAGAAGGCTAAGTCAGTCATTTGTAGTACAAACTGTTTTATATACAATAGCAAAATAAATAAGTGTGGAAGAGTTTTTGAGATAAGTAGATTTATCATCATGTGGACACCCATTGCATATAATTACATTAAGAGGAAACAATTACAAGAGTGGGGAATGCAAAAATAATAGTTATGTGAGCCCAAAATATAAAGTTATATTTCTAAAATATGAAGATTCTAAATAAGAGAAACCCAAATATAGTAAGTATTATGTAATTACTGACGCAAGTACAATCATCCAAGTGAGAAATAACATACGATTCATAGTACTACACAAATTCATCAAGGAAGCTAGTTAGGAATGAGAGGAAATGCATATCATTGTCTTGATCCCTATACCAGTTTACAGCCATATGAAAAGCTTTCTAACCCTGAGCATTAGTTGCTAACATGTGACATGTGATGGGAAGCGCAAGAAGTATTAAATGATAATACAAAGAAGTAAAAACTCATAGGATAACTATAGAGAAGGGATTTTGAATTTATATATTCAAGAAATATTAGTGTAAAAATTTACAAGAAGTGTGTCATGCACTCACACAAGAATTTAAAATAAATAAGTGTGTAGGAGAGACTACTTAGGACCAGAAAGAAATAAAAAAGAAACTAGGAGAATCTATCATTAAATATGATATGAGGTTATCTTATGTAATGAATAAGTCTAGTTTCAATTTCGACGAGCCAAGAAAAACAACCTGGTTTGTATAAGAATTGCATAGTAAGACTCATTTTATAACTACACAAACCAAATTCCAAAGAAAAGTTAAGGCCATTGAAGTAGGTATCCATGTGGAAAAGATTGAAAATTATGGAGATAGTGGTGCATCTAGCAAGAACAAAAAATAAAAATTGGATGTGGTAATACGCAAAATGTAGGAATTACAAGAAGGAAAGAAACCTAGATTAAACATATGGTGCACATAGTGCAGGGATGAAGGGCATCATAAAATGACTACACTAAAAAAAAGATAGGGGTGAAGAGAATATTGTGAAGTATGTAGAATATGGGGACACTCACTCACTAAATGTTACTTGCTACAACATTATATCAGGAAACCTCATAATGTAGTATGCACTTTTTATAGGGCTACTAATGCAACGTGGACAAAAAATTAATCAAAACACTATGTATAAACTATTTATAATGCATTATGAGCCCATATTATACCTCCTAGTCTCATGAAAGACATCAATCATCACCTTTGGTTGGTGTTTCCAACCTTCCTTTTCTAATTTTTTCCCACCCTCTCATGCCAAACATGTTACACATGCTCAAATTCAGATTAGACAACTTCTAGTTTCACTTAAAGGTTACAAGCATCATCACAAGTCATTATTCTTTTTTGTACTTTCTCTCACTATCCTACAATGATTTTTTACACCCTAATCTTTCCCACATGCACCTTTAACATTTTTCCCTCATACATACTACCATGTTCTCACAATGATATCCTTTATATTTCTTGGTAAATAGTCTTCTTGATTATCCTCAAAGGTTTCCATTTCCTTTTCTAACTGTATTTTCAATCTCCCTTCACTATTTACTCACTTATTTGAGTATGAAAAATATATCTCATTTTTAACACCTTCTAGCAATTTAAATTACCGTTCATATACCATGTAACCATTTATTCATAGTCAACAAGCACCACAATTTGTTATTCCTAACTCTATCTTGCATCATAAAGTACTTAGACTGTTCTTATGCTTGTTTGAATAAGGCTTAAGTTTTCCCATGTTCCATAAGGATGTACCACACTTCTAGATTCACTTCCCTGTTACCAACTTCCATACTCAACATTTAACCTTTTTCTTGGAATTTATCAAGATACATAACTTGAATTTACATACTTTGCCTTGCCTTACCTTGTTTGAACTTAGACTGATTTCTTAAATTACTCTTCTTGCCTTGTTTCCTTCTTCATGAATCTAGCATTAACCATAGATGTTCACTCCATATTTACACTCAAACTCTCACTCTTTTAAAAAGGAAATTATTCTTTACTCGACAATTTATTAACACACAACCCGGTCTAGGAGTGTTAGCACTTTCTTAATTTTGTATCCTCAACTGCAACACAAATGCCCACTCTAATTCCTAGGATTAAAATACCTTCATAAAACCTCCACTCAACATATTCCACGATTCCAAACCTTTGAAAACATTGAAAGCACAAGGAAATTGCATCTAAGAGTTTATCCTTCTTTACTCTGCAAAAATTTCCTAGTAGCCCTACAAATCCAGATTTTCCTCCATAATTTTTTATAAGTTTGATTTCTTGGTGAACATACTTTTTGAGTACCTATTATGCCTTTACAACTGCTATACCAATCATGCAAAGAGTTATTAAGGGAGATAAGCCCAATTTTAGATTGTTTGTTTCAATTAGGTCTATTTAGCCTCCAAATGGGACTGTCAAGAGTATCTTAGACTGTAAAGTTCCAAAACTATATCTTCTCACCACGAATAGATGTTATGTTCCATTTAAAGAAGTTTCACCCACTAAAACTCAAGATACACTCATTTTTGCAATTTTGCCATAATTTAAGGTTTCACAAAACCCGAGAAGAATTTTTTGACATAAATTGAAAAAATCAATGAATATATACTTAAAAATACCTTGTAAGCTTTGTATGAAAATCCTCAATCTTTCTTCATCTTGCATCAACACATGGAAATCTACCTATCTTTCCCAACAACAAGATTTGCATCCACTTTCTTCAAGAAAATTTTATTTTCAATAGGACAGTCTACCAAATATTCACTTAATCTCCCTTTTCTATCATTTTCTCCTCTAGAATGAATTTTCATACTTGTGCATGCATGCCATAGCCTTTCACATCATCACATTCAACATTTCATTACTTATTTCCTTCCTTTTTGCTCTAGAATGCCTAAGAAACCTTACCTAATCTACCTCAAACTGAGAAGTTCTATCTTATTCATGATTTCAAACCCTAATAAAATTAATTTTAACATTAAATGACCTATTTCACAAAAGTTACATAATTGTACCTTCATTTATTCCTTGCAATGACATTTGACCTTGTTATTTCATCAAAAACCCAATCACAAATCAATCCATTCTTAGAAAATGCTCAACCCATAGTCCATTACTAGTTTTGAGAATCATTCCTAGCTTGAAATCCTCCTTAATACAACATTTCAAAATCAATGAGTTCATTCATAAACATATTTTTCATCAAAAAACACTCATTTTATTCATTTATACAAGAATCTTACATCATTTCTTTACAAAATATATGGTTTTACAATTTTCCCATGCTCTCCATCTCAGGTTCTTGCCTCTTTGAGGCTCTTTTCTCTATCTTTTCAACCTCTAATCCATTTCTCTTACTCTCTCCTCCATTCATTCAAATACCTCTATTTTAAGCCCTAAAAGGTGAATTAAATAACTAATTCTTAGTCGTAACCATGGTGGAGACCAACCACACATGGTAACTATAGCTTAAAGAGTGAGGACCCATTAAATACACCAAATGAGTCCCTTTTATGACCTATTACAACCTTCACGACTTCACATATTACATTACACATTTTGAGTCCACGGTTACAAATTCAAAATTTCAAATACCCCCTTTTGGAGGGAAACTCCAAAATAGCTATTAAAAACTTATGGAATGACTCGAGATGGATGAGAAGGGTTTAAAAACACCTAGGACCCATTACAAGCCAAAATTTATTATAAACAAAATTTTTCTTACATACATAGTTGATGCTCCCACATCATTCTCCCTAGGTGGAAGAATTTGTGTGCTAGCTTAAATGATCATCTTTTTCTTCTTCTTCCAAATGTATAGTTTCTTGGATTTCTTTCTTCTTCCAGATGTGTTCTATTCATCTTCTTGGTTGCTTTGTATTTCTTCTCTCTCTTCTATCTTCTTCTTCATGTTCATGTTCTGAAAAATGAAAATGCTTCTTTGTATCTTCTTTATTTGAGCTCTTTTAAGATCTTCTCTTTCAATAATTTTTACCTCCTCATCTAATATACCTACAAAAACAGAATCACACTAAAGATTAGATGAAAAACATGAAGAATTTTGAGTCTCCTTCATTTCCTTTTGCATTCCTTCTAGTTGTTCCATCCTCAAATCTTCCTCTATAATTGTTTTGTATTATCCTTTATCTTCATTTACACTTTCCTCTTGAATAAATTGATCCTCATCTTCATCTTCAAATTTGTTAAAACATCATAAAATTCTTCTTCAAATGCATTCTCACATTCATTATTGACAAATTATTCACCTTCATCCTCTTTAAGAGAGGCTAAGAAGATTTCTATAACTTCTTCTTCATCATCAAATTTCTGATTTTCTACATACACTATCTCTTTAACCAACTATTCCTCTTGTTTATTTATCTTCTTCTCCAATTGCTTTAGCTTTTTCTCTTCCTTTATAATCACTTATCTCAACTGAATTCTTTGTTCTATCTTCATAATTACCATATAGGCCACTTAATCCTTATTTTCATCATTATTCCAACTTCCTTGTTTTCTTCCTCCATACTCACTATTTTCATCAACAAATCAAGAAGCTCATTTAGTTCTTGTTCAAACCATAAGTCTCTCTTTCTTGCATCCTCTTTCCTATTTTCTTCCTTCTTCTTTCTATTTATTTCCTCTTACTTCTTGTGGTTTAGTAACATAATGAACCCCTTTTAAAACTCTTCTCTCTCCATTTCTCTTTTTCTTTCTTATAAAGTCTTTTTCACCTTTTCATGTGTGTCTGTGTCTCACCTAGGTTCTTTTCCACATAGTCTTTTGACATTATTCCTTTCTTCATTTTCTTTCACTTCTTTTTATGGATTTATTTCCACTCTTCACCTTCTATTTCTTATCTCTTTTATTGTAACTTCTTTCAACCCGTAACAAATTCATTCACACATTCACTACAAATCATGGTTAGAATAAACAACATTAAATTATCAATATCAAGTTGCTTTGTTACCACTTGATGCAATGTGGACATGAATTTAATCAAAACACTATGTATAAATTGTTTCGAATGCATTGTGAGCCCATATAATACCTCCCGGTCTCATCAAATACATCAATCATC